>CAHIKZ030001284.1:10000-120000 GCA_903632075.3 Acanthosepion pharaonis
GAAAAAATAAAAAAGAAAAAAATTGGGGGTAATAGATTTATTTGCAAGAGAAAAAAATTTTACCTGAAGTTGTGGGGGAAAATTTTCAGAAATCTTATATCTTTATCGGAAAATTTTCCAAAAAAGAAAAAATGGATAATCTTTTATGTTAAATTGAAATGAAAATAAAAAAAAAAGAGGGGTAAAAAGATGATCTTAATATCTTTTTTTAAAATTTTAAGAAAAATGGTACCAAGATCTTAATATGTGTTTGGATGTTTTTCAGGAAAAAAGATTATATTATAGATATTTATATATATTTTAGTTTTAAAAATTTTTAAAAAAAAAAATAAATAGATTTTACTATGTTAAAAAAATTTTTTACTGAAGTGTTTTTTTCGAATGTTAGCAAACTTAAATAGAAAGATTTTGAAAATTTTAAAAATTGAAAGAAAAAGTGGGGGTGAAATAATAAAAAATAACATGAATGTTCTTATCGGAAAATTAAAAATGGGAAAAAGAGGGATGGGGGAAAAACCGAGCAAAAAGTTATAAATAAATGAAAAAATGTTATAAAAAAATTCAACAAAAACCCCCAAAAAAAAAAAAAAATTTAGATTTTTATTGAAAATATTCAAAAATTTTGATCCTTTTTTAATGACAGAAATAAAACGGTAAATAATAATATGAAAGTTTGAAATTCTTCATTTAGGGTATTTTTATAAATTTAAAAAAAAAAAAAAAAAAAATACACAAAAAAAATAAAATAAAAGGATTTTTTTTTTTAAATCATGAAAAAAATTCCAGAACCAATTTTTTACAAAATTACGAAAATCTTATATCGGTAAAACTGGTAAAAAACAAATTATGAAATTAACGCAAGATAAAATGAGGATTTTATTTGAAATTAATTTAAAATTGAAAATAAAATAAGCGCCAATGGCTCCAAATGTAAAGAAATTATTTTGATTTGAGCGGATTTTTTAATTATTTTAAAATTTATTTCAAGTTCTCAAATATGCGGGCACAATGACAAGGCTACTAAAGGGTAAAAAAAAAAATAAATAAAAAAAGAAATATATATATATATATATATATATATATATATATATAAAGAAAGAACAGTAAGATCTAAAACCCATTTTTAATTTAATTTTTAGTGAAAAAAAAAAAAAAAAACATATTTTAAATCAAAAAAAATAAATTTATATATATAAATATATATATAAAGTCAAAATGATGGGGTTTTAATAAAAATAAAGTTATATTCTTAAATTTAAATGATAAACAAAATGAAAGATAGTTCAAAAAAAGAAAGAGTGTAAAAAAAGAAAATATAGAACATTTAAATTTAAAAGTGCATGGATTTTTTGTGCAAAAAAAAGTCCCAAGACAATACATGTGCTAAGTCGATATTTAAATCGAAAAAAACATACGGCAAGAAATTTTAGACGAAGTTTGTACCCATAGTCAAAAGAATCAGAAAACTAAAAATTTCGATTTATTACTAAAGAACGAGATAAATATATATATATATATTATTTAAATCGATAAGGACATTTAATTAGAATACGAAAAACACATTAGCCACGAAGTTTATAATTCTTATCACAAGAAGAAAAGAATCATTTTTAATATATTTCGAAAAATTTGATCAAAAGATCAAAAAGTATGTTGCATATATAAATATATTTTTAAATATATATATTATATATATATATATATACAAAAAAAAAGAATTTATGTTTAGAATAATCATAGTGAAAGATTTATAGATTAATTTTTGATAAAAATGGAAAATTTTGATAATGAATTCAATAAAAAAATTCATATATTATAAAGTTATAAAATTAAGTTTGTTTTATTTCAATAAAAAAATAAAATTATCAAAAATTTTCAAAAGATTTAAAACCAAATAGCCATTTACCGTTATAATATTTAATATCGGAAACAAAAATAAAAACGCTTCAAAAAATGAATGCAATTTATATATAAAATTGGCTGAGATCTAAACATTTTTTTTTCTGGCCATTCAATCAGGCGCGCATTCTGTACGAGACTAGGAACGAGACATTTTAAGAACGGAAGACCTGAAAAAATTTCTGCGTTTCACTAAAAAAAAAAAAAAAAAAAAAAAAAAAAGAGGCAAATTCTTAAAACAAAAAAATTCAAATAGACAATTTGAACAAACTTCATGGTCAAAACAGTGATTGGAAAAGAAATAAACAAATTGAAAAATTTAATTATATATATACACACACACACACACAAATATATATATATATATATATATATATACAGATCTCGATCTTTTATATATATATTATTCATTTCGGAGAAAAATGTAAATAGACAACAAAGAATAAACTTCATGTCCAAACATATGATTATAAAAGAAATCTAAAAAAAATTGGAAAAATTGAAAATATAAACACATATATATATATAAAGATGTCGTAAAGGGTTTTATATACATATACAAAAAAATAGACAATTGGGGAAATCGATAATAACAACAATTGATCTTATTTTTAAAGATAGCATTTACAATTGATTTGTCTATCTATTTTCTTAAATTTGATTTTGAACATTTAAAGAATATATGTGTGTGTGTAAAAAATATATTGAGTGTGTGTGTATGTGTATATATAAAAAATATATTTGTGTGTGTGTATATATGTGTGTGTTTATATATTAATATATAAAAAAATATATATTATATATATATATATTGATATATAATATATATATATTTAAAAAAATATATATTATATATATATATATATATATATATATATATATATATATATTCCAACGGTAAAATCTAAATGTTGAAGTGAGGAATTCGACAATATATATATATATATATATATATATATATATATAACACAATGGTTTTACCGCCTATTTTCATTTTAGGAATTTTGATACAAAAAAAACAAAGAGAAATGCAATTATTGGGAAACCTTTTTTTCATATCAACACTGAAAAAAAAAAAAAAAAACTGAAGTAAATATATAAAATCTGAAGTAAATATATAAGAGTGAAAAACAATGTGAAGTAAAAGAAAATCAAAGAACTTACCGTCTTGATGCAATAAGGACATAAAAACGACACCAGAAATGACTAAAGCAAGAATTAAATTTGGCGATTTGCAACAGCTGAAGAGAGAACAGTTGCTCGTCCTAGTCGGCGAGAATATGGCCGTCGTCCTTTGTGCCTGCTACTACTTGTATATCTTCACTCAATATATTTTTTTTATATATATATATATATATACACACACATATATATATCTATATATACACACACACACTCTCACACACACACGCACACACACATATATATATAAAAATATATATATATATATATATATATATATATGAATATGCACATGTTATGTCAGAGTGATATTTTGGGTGTGTTGTAGACGTATATATATATATATATATATAAGTAGTCTCTTACAAGTAGTTAGGAAGAGGGAATGAAATTAACGTTCGTAAGTAAATGAGGGGGTGAGCGGTGTTCAGACTTGTCCAGTTAAGATTTCTCAGAGTTAGATGACCACGGTCAGTTGACAAGTGGCGCGTGAAGATGTCTTATTTAGGTGAGGGATTGGAAGAACCGAGCCCTTAACCAGAAATCTGAAATAGAGGGAAAACATGTCTGAATTTTCAGTACTTGAGTAATTTGTGTCAATTAGGAATTAACTCAAAAAGACTGATCAGTCTACAAGTGAGGAGGTGGGGAGAAAGGCAGCTTAGCCGAAATAAACGACTACCAAGATATTTTTTGTTTATTGTTTCGACGTATTTAAGAAATTCCAAATACAAAGGATGACTTTTTTTTTTTTTTAACACTAGTTCAGTTTTATAGTTAGCCCAACTAGTTTCATTAGCTACTTAAGAACTCTTAGTATCCACATTATCAGTCTTCTTTCCGCTTCAGCTATAAGGCTATTCATTTATTCGGTACACAGTCCATAAGAATAAGATTCTTATGGATTGTGTCCTGAATAAATGAATGGCTTCATAACTGAAACATTTTTAAATTAGTATAAATGTTAAAAAAAAAAAAAAAAAAAAAAAAAAGAAAGGAAGTTAAGAAAAAATGGCTATTGTTTTATAAAGTACAGCAATTTCGATGTCTAATAAGAAGTGAATAAAAGATTATTTAAAGAGGCAAATCTATTAATAAAGGAAAAGTGACCATAGCGAACGAAATGGGGTGAGGAATACATGGCGTTCTAGAAAAATAAACAAAATTTTACATGAAATAATATTGCTTCAGTTAGTGCTTTAAAAAGCCTGCATTCGCAGTGACCGGTAATCTGTACATGTATATATTTCTATATTAATAAGAATACTTACAGGACAAGGAAACGACTACTGACTTCGTCGAAAAATCCTGGTCTAAATAGATTTTAGTGCGGGTAGTAGTGGTAGTAGAAAAAAAAACAACCACATCAATCAAGCAAGGAAGAATGAGGGGGAAATCTCGTGTGGGCGAGATACCCGGATGTGTGACGATACAACCTCTCCGTAATATTATTATGAGTTTCTCTTTCTTTTCTTTTTTTTTTTAACTATTACATTTACAATAAAAAGTTTAACATTTATCAGTATTATATAGCATTTAAAAATAACACCTTAAAAAACAATGACTAAAATCATAATGCAAAAGTTTTTTTTTTTATTAAATTCTAATTTTATTAACGGTTTGTAGTTTTTTTTTGGGGGGGGCATTTTACATTTAAAGTAATATGCATAATAATAATAATTTTATTAATATTTTTTCTTCGTTGAAGTTTTTTTTAAATGTTTTAATTTATTGTAACCGCGTAAGTTACATGACTACGAGATTCACGAATTTCTGTCTGCACTGACATCAGTCCTTGGCCTCCATATAACCATGAGGAAACACTAATAATGTTACAAGCAGAAGCTTATTCCTGTTCTAATCTTGTCTATAATCGTTATCTTCTAACGGGTTTTTTTTTTTCTATTTTAATTATATTTTTCCAATCCCTTTAACACACAGAAATACCGGCTCTGTTTGGAAACAGTTAAACAATTTGTTTATCTCTCTCTCTAATCTTTATTTATCCTCTCATTTTTTTTCTTTCCCTCTTTCTTTCACTTTCATCTTAAACTGAAGTCGGTAAACTTACTAATCTAATCACTTTTTTTTTTTTTTCAATTTTTTTTTTTAATAATAAATCTTAAAACATAATTCTCTACATTTCTCATTTTAAACGTATTTTTCTGTTCGCTTTCACTATTGAATCTACAACGCCACGGGTACCGGAAAAAGAAATTCATTTTTTCACATTTCGCACAATATGTCGTTTCATTCTCCCTCCATTTCCGAATAAATCTTAACATTTTTCAAGCCGTGTTATTTATTATTCTCGCCTTTTCATTTTACTCCTCCCTAGAGAAAGATCTATCAGCAACTCCACCCTGATATGTTTTACTCTCTTAACTTAATGTAATGATCTTTTTTTTTTTTTTCCCTCTCTTTCATTCTACCAAGTAAAACTTTTCTCTTTTATTATGAGATCTATCTTTCTCTCTCCCTTAAAGTTTCCTTCTTTGTAAATCACATGTTACATTATCAATTTTCCCATATTAAATCCTCTTGTTTCTTTATTTTTTTTTTAAAGATAACCGATTCCTGCTCTCGTTGTATGACTTCCAACCCACTCTCTATATAAACAACAAATAACTGAAACTCAACGATCCCCACTCTATCGTGTTAGTTTCATCTCCCGCATTCTCTCAAATATTCCTCTATCAATAACGTGTATGTACGTAACTTGACTATCTAACCCTCTCTTCCTACATATATACCTTTTCTCTCACTTGACGTTCCCTTCTTTCTCTTCACGTAACACCTAAGCTCTCGATCTATAAAAGATATATCTATATAAAACTTGCTTTCTTTTTCTCTCCCGCTCTGTAAATCCTTACCTTTTTTTTTTTATTTTCTCTCCTTTTATTGAAAAAGAAAGAAAAGTGATTACACATTCATATTCTCGTCATACGCATACTGTTAAGTGAACGGCACTGAAACGGACCGAACCGCCATTTTGGTTTTTTATATGACAAAGCAGGTAAGTAACAAGTAAAGAAAAAATGTTATTTTATTTTCTACTTAATGTTAATGCACTATTTTTGTTTTTTGATCAATAATAATTTAATAAAATTTCACAGTAAGTTAATAGTTTATCATGTTTCCTGTTATGAATTTCCTTGTTTCTTTTTTGTTTTTTTGACGCACACATAACAAAAAAGAAACATTTCAAAACTTTTTTTACTCTTACTTATTTTTATTTTCATCTTTCTTTGTGTAAATTCGCAGATCACATTAATTTACTTGTCGGTAATTTATTGCAGATTTTATTGTCAATATTGCAATTATTTTTTATGTCTATTTTTAAGATAAAATATCGACACACCCACTGATTTTTCTTTTGTTTTTAATTAAAAAAAAAAATCTTGCGTAGTTTTCCGTTGATTTGTAGTTTCAAATTAAAAATGACTTTTTGTACCGTAACAAAAAAAAATAAAGCAATGATCGTCAGCAATTTAATAAATGTTTTACTTGCCTTTAAGTTTGTTTTTTGCAAAATCTTTTTCCACCAAATAACTAGTTGTTTGATTCCTTTTAAAAATAAGAATTTAAATTTTAAATAATCACCACTTTTTAATTTCAAATAATTTGTTAAATAAAAATCTATTCTAACACGAAAGAATGAACCTTTTTGAAAAATCTTTTTACTCTTCTTTTAACTAGTCTTATTCCTACACACACACACAAAAAAAAAACTAATGGGGTGGAGGCATTTTTCTTCGGGTGGCTGGGTATCTTTCCTCTGAGTTTAACGTCTTTTTAATTGAAATAGTTTGTCTTGTATATACAAAAAATATCTCTGACAATTCCATAAAACACGTCTTCATGTTTTAAAATTGCCATTAGTTCATCATTGCATTCGTATATAAATTACTTCCTCTAACTAAATCTTTGAAAAAGGAACGAATATGGAAATTGTCTTACTAATTAAATGATTTAATTAATTCAATTAATAAAACAAAACAGATTTTTTCTTTGACTATGAGATAAAAACTATTTTCAGTTTTTTGTTCTTGTATTTTGCACTAAATTCAAATTTTTAACTAACTGTAAGTAAAGATCTACTCAGCTTTATTTTTTTTCCTTCTATTGGTGTCAAAATTCCAATTAGTGAGGTAGACAGAAAATTAAAAGTTTTTTCTTTTTCTTTTTTTAAACTCTCTTGAAAAAAAAAAGTATTTTTTTTATAACTTCTAACTAAATTATGCTGAAGTCTTTACTATTTCTGTTAGTCTCAAATATTTTTTTTAAATGCTAACATATTTTTTACATAATAATTTTAATAGTTATAATTTCATTCTCTTGTCATTTATTATGATTATTAGTCCATCCCCCTCGACAATAACAGTAACACCTCCGATATCAAATTTTTACTCATCTCCACCGCCTTCTTTTTACAATTTACATTACAATCCAGTTTTCTGATTGTGTCTCATCCAAAGAAGAGAAAAGGAAATAAGACTTCTTTTTTTTTTTTTTTTTTTTTGCATTCAGACAAATCGGGGTTTTAATCAGATCTTTTAAAAGCATTTTCTATATCTACATTTGTATTCACAATTTCAACGTATTTTTCAGCGATTTTTTTTATACACCAATTTTTTGCGACAGCTGTCTCTGTTTGCCTTCTTTTGTTTGAACCATCTCCATTTCCTTATCGCTGGCAAGCAAGTTTTTTTTCTTAATTCATTGTTTTACACTTATTTATTTTCACTAGTTTCATAACTAGTAATATACAGAATCACAATCATACACAAAAATAACATTCAACGATTTTAAAAGCCAGACTAAAATTCCAAAACAATTATTTCACTCTGTCTCGTCATTGTCTTTTCTTTTTGTGAACAAGTCTTGCCACGATTTCTAGTAACTTTTAACCACAAGAAGAATTCCTTGGTATATGTACCTTCTTCTTACCCAAAGACATTTTCCAATATTTTCTTTGTATTTTATGCTACAGCAGTAAGTCTCTTCTACTAGAGTACCAATAATAGCGACATTAACACCACTATCATCAACATGGGGGCTGTTTACAGGTGAGAATAGCATTTTTTGCCTACTTGCCGTTTCTGTCAAAGTACGGTCATCTTAAAATTGAAGCACTACTTTTTTTTAAGCCTAACCAACTACATTTACAAAAAAATTATCTCTGAAAAAAAAAACAATGTAAACATTTTTTAAAGGTAAAGGACTACTCCATCTGGTAAAAAAAAACTAGTACTTTATTGCAGTAAATGTAAATAAATAGTCGTTGTTCCAAAACTCTTGTTCAAAAGATGATGAGGACCTACTACTAAGTAACTAATTTTACTTCTGCTTGGTAAACAATGGTAGGTGGTATAATTGTTAATAATCGCATGCAATATTAACAAATAATACTCGTCGACCAATCAAACCATTGTGAAGGTTTATTTATTTGTTTTTAAGGTATTTTTCTTTATTCCAACCCAATTGAATTAAATGTACTATGAAATGTATGTATGTTTTTAACTTATCAAGCATTTTGTTAGCTGTGAACGAACCATGTCATGTGTACTGTTGTTCGAACTCAGTTTTAATATCACAAAGATTTTTTTAATTATTTCACCTCAAGCAAGGCAATAAAACCACTAAGACGCAAGGATTACTAAATAATTGTGAAAGAATTTGAAAAGAAATCATTGAGTGTAAAAAGATGGTATTTTTATGTGTTGACATTTTATAAATGAAGTGTAAATAGTAAAAGAAACATTTCTATTTTCTTACTAAAATTAGTTCTTGTTATTTATATGAATAGAAAAACTATGAAATTGTTAGACTGTTATCATCACTTATTAGAAAATTTACGCTATATATATTGGAGTTATCACCCTTGATTCACTGATGGCGCTGTTTATTAGGGGAAAAGATTTTCTTCTATACAAGACATTTCACCTTCAAAGAACATTCTCATTTTTTGGTTTTTGTAAAGCTGTTATCAAGTGAAAATATTTTAAATAAATTGTTATAAGTGTTTCTACTTAGAAAACATTTTTTTAGGGAAAGTAATAATATTTTGCACTTCATAAAGTACCACTGCTGAATGAAATAAGTATTTTCGTTTTTTTATTATTATTATTTATTTTAAATGCTAGGTAGATAACTGGATTTGTAAATATTACAAGTAAAATAAAATGACAAACTTCTCGGTAAATATAAATATTAGTAACTAGCCAGTTTCTTCTCAACTCCAGAGACAAGTGATTCAGTTTTAAGAATATATGAAAAATATATAAATTATAAGACAGAATATAATAAGAAAAACAATGACAAAAATTCTTTTAGCCATAAAAAAATAATTGTGCTCCATGAATGGAAATGTTTATAATACATAAACTGTAAAACAACTTTATGCTTAAATTTTAGAAAACTTTATTTACATTTTCAAATTTTTCTTAAATTGATAATTCACTTCATCCTTAAGACATATTTAAAGTTGTTTACCTGTGCAGTTGAGCTGTTTAATATTTTATCATATAACTTTACATTTAATATTATTAGAAAAGTATATATGAGTAAATTTTACTGTAAAATGAAGCAGGAACTTGTATTTTATAGAAAACAGAAAAATAATAATAGAATTTAAAGTATTCACAAGAACTTGAGTAATAATTGTAACATTGTTTGCTGAAAATAATAGCAAATGCCTCAAAATGGTAATAAAATAAATAGAACAATATAGACTGTTGCAAAAGTAAATGCAGTTCGATCTACATGATAAACTTTTGTTTGACAATCTTGAAACTGATTTTTCTAGCTTCAAATTGAAGATGCAAAAGGTGGGGAAAAAACTGCAGTAAAAATAATTTAAAAAGTAACTAGTGTCAGTTTGGCACAATGTATCTTTTTTTACCCTGTAACAATTTTATTATTTCTAAATGACATGTTAAAGAAAAACAAAAAAAAACTTGATACTTATTTAACATTTTAATAGTAGTATTGTGTCTTATTTATTCTTTATACATTTTACCATTCATTTTTAAAACACATGTATCAGTGTCAACAAATCTTTGTTAAACTTTTCCTTATCATTTATCTGGGTTAGAATTGACAATATTATAACAGTTTGCTAACTTGGATATGGAGAAAAGTGAAAGTTTGAAGTATGTGTAGGGATGGAAAATTATAAGAACTGCTATGCATTAACACACTTTATGAAGAGAAAGAAAGCAAAAGAAAAGAAGATACAATAGAAAATATTTGTACATTCCATGTTTCTTTTTATAACATTTTGATACAAACATGAAAATACAAGGCTGAAAGAAATAAAGGTCAGAATAAAAAGAGTGAAAGAAGAGATACACATGAAATAATGAATAATCGATTGTTAATACTCATAGAATTTCAAATAATAAGCATTCATTTCATTTAAACAAATTCTTAATTCTGTTTTATAAAACTCAAAATTATATTGTATAGGATGAAATGAACTAAAAAAATGTCAATGTAAAAAAAAAACTACTGAGCTAAAGAACTAATTTAAAAAATTCAATGATTGCATTTATACAAATTTAAAACCTATTACATTTTAAGCATCAATTGTATTGTTGATTTTTAAATCAATTACTGTTTGGTACCATTTTCAGGAAAAAAATGTTAATTCAAATCTATAAAGGTTTTACACTATTTTTCCACATAAAATGTTAAACTATTGACATTTATGCTCATTCAAAAAGAAGTATGGTTTATATTAGCAGCTCTTTTGAAGTTGGTTTTCTTTTGAAATATGAACTGAAGTGATAATAGTAGGTATCAAATTACCTGTCTTTTTTTTTTTTTTTTTTGTCGTGATTTTATCTTTGCGGCAATTAAAAGGATATTTTTTTTTGTTTGATTGGCAATCCTGATCTTTTTTTTTTTTTTTTTTTGTTTTAGTCTATATTTGAAGAGAAAAAAGCTGTATAACTGAATCTGTTATGGCCAACATAATATTTCCTTCTCAAAGAATACATAAATTTCTAATAAGCAGCAAGATTTTTCTTTTAATCTTCTTTTAATTTATTAAATGTAACTAATTACATGTTTGTTTAACTTGTATATTTTGTTATTACTCTGTTGAGTAAGTTCTTCATATTTTCATTGAACTATCAAATAATAATTATTTTGATCCAGTTGTAGATGGGAATAACCCCAAAGTTTAATTTGTTGATGATAACACAATTTTCATTTATTTTTTATATATATATATATATATAATTATTTATTTGAAAATTATAACATAAATATGTTATAAAATATGATAATATATATATGATAATAAAGATTAAGACTTAAATTTAGACATTAGTATTATTTATTTCTCAACAGGAGAAAAGAATTAGTATCCAATTGTAAGAAGTCATTTTTCTTTATTACGCAAAACAAGTAATATTTTTTTGTTAATTTTTAGCTGAAAATCTCTATTCATGGCTCACCTGTTCATCAATACAACCTGGAAAAGCAATGACTGTAAGGCATGGCGGTGTTTGTTTTTTTTTTTGTTTTTTTTTTTTCATTCATTCATTATACTATCATAGTGGGGAAAACGTGTACCCAAGTTAATTATTTAAAGTATCACAACAAATATATCTTGGATATTTTTTCTTTTTCCAGTTTCAATGCTTTAAAAAATAATAGAATAACCTATGCAGGTGAAAATATAGTTGCATGCATAATAGGCACTAGGGCTTTGGGAAGGAAAGGTGATGTATTGGAGAAATGTGAAGTTGGAAGAATCAAGGGTATGCTACCTAAGTATAAATTTAGTAAGGATATTGTTTTTAGGTTCATTAATTATGTCTACCCTCTTCAAATATAATTACAAAGTGTTAGGTCAAGGCATGTTAATCTAGTGAGTCATGAATTAAAGGTTGGGTAACTGCACAATTTTTCATGGGATCAATGCATACACACTGTTTTTTTTTTTTTTTTTTTTTTGTTTGTTTTTTTACTTACAAGATTAAAGTAATATTTTGATTTCATTTAGCCTAATTTTCTAAATCTATAGCATACAACAAAACAACTATGATAATGCTATAATATCTAGTTCTCAATGATATTTACTTAGGTTTGTACAGATGGTATGACATTACGAGAAAAAGGCACACCCCAAGTAAGTGAGGCCTTACTCTCCCAATGACTTGCAGAAGAGTTGCTAAAATTCTTTACATAGATCACGGTACCCTCCATGATCAGAGCATGATGTGCATTAGAAGTAGACTGCAAAGCAGTCTTTCTTCCAGAAGAGATGATGTCCATTGCTCAGCATCTGTTCAATTTTACTTTCAACAATAAGATTATTTGTGAAAAATTCCTTGGATAAAGCAGAGGTCAGTACTGTGCATATTTCAAAGACAATATGTGAGGTAAATATGTGTACTTTTAAATTTTTAATGAGCTACAAGTAGATTTAAGGAAGCTCAAATGGAGAGAGAAAACATTTGAAGAATGTTCGGTAACAAAATTGGAGAAATGAAGTATTGACTCTTGAGAATAATAACCACAAATAGTTTAATGTTCTCGACATATCTTTTCTGGAAGGATTGAAAATAGTTACAAAGAGGAACTGGTATTTAATATACTATACTTCCTCTTTTTATTTTCTTGTCAAAGATTATAGTATTCTTTTTGATTCTTCAAAGAATTTGGATAGTATAGATTCATAGTTCTTCACCAATATTTTGTATATTACTTATGCTTAAACATTTTTTTTTTTCCTTCAAGATAGAAATATAAAATATTTTAATTTTTAGATTAACACTAGTAACTACATTTCTTTACTTATGGTACATGCTGTATATAATTGTATTTTTTTATTCCAAGTAGCAGTCCTGTAGAGATAAGTCAACTGTATTCAAATTTAGAATAATTTGACTCTGTTATAGAATTTGTTTTCTATATTCAGTTATATAATTGATTCATTCAAACAACTTGCATATTTCTGCCATAATTTTATTAGGACAACTGACAGCATGTTTCATATCACTGTAAAACATTTCAGTTACTGGAATCTGATGAGTATTGATAACTGAATTTATTAATGTTTTTAGGGACTATTTATTTGAACCATCTTCAATTAATCATTTAAATAAAGATATGTAAATTAAACAGAAAAAACATTACATTTTATATCTTTAAATTCATCCACAGAGGATATTGTTCTTGACTATCAGCTAAAGTATCAATTTTTTTTTTTTTTTTTTAATCCTTTCACTATGCAAGGGGGTTACTGAGTGAAAGAGGACAAGAAGACTTTAATGAAGAGAAAGGACAACAAATGAACAGGATTCAGAAAGACAGAAGATGACAATTGATGTTGCAAGATTGTGGGTGGTAGGGGAGCAAGAAACTGGAAGTGGGTTCCACAGGCAAGAATATTAAATAGAAATGCTTCATAAAAATATTAAATTCAGTTGTGCTAAATGTTATTAGTTTGGAATCTTTTATTTCATCAGTATTCCATTTGTAAGGAGGAAGCTCCACTCATAGCTCCCAAAGAAGAACTATTACTTTGTAGAACAAAGTTCTATGTGGAAGCTTTCCTGAACACCAAAATATTAGCCTTTTTTGGTCAATCGCCATCTATCCTTATAAAATTCACTACCTACTACCTCTTTCATTCATTATCTTTTTTTTTTAACCATATCACTATAACCCTTCTTGCTATTTTGTCCTGGGTTAATTCCTTGCCCAGTTGTTGAATGTTGGCCGCCTCAGTTCGCACCCTGCCCCTACCTACATTGTGCATTTTGATCATGGAGTTGGTAAGAACTGAGTTACCATCAGCAATTGAAGCTGTGTCATAAAGAAAAAATAAGAATTAAAAATGTTCTTTGCAGATAAAATAAAAGGAAACAAGAACTCCTTCAGTCAGTTTTCAATGAGGTTTATGTAGTTCTTTGTACAGTAAAATTAATCATTCCCACTTTGATTTCTATAGTGACACTTTACCTATCAAAGCTAATTCTGGAGCAAGGCTCGTCTGATGTTCTCTTCGGCAGCAAGTCACATGGGCTTCGGCTGTGTGGTCATCTCTTGTATGTTCTCTCCAGAACTGCTTCTACTTGTTTGATTGCTTCAGCACTCTGCTTATATTAATGACTCTTACTTAAGGCTGGCATGGGGGCTGACATGTTTGAGGACTTGGGGTTTCCTGTGTCTTCCATTGAGAGTTCTTTGTTGTCTACCTTTGTAAAATTAATACTCTCTCCAAATTTGGGAGATCTCTTTTCCAATGAGCAGTGGTCACAGGTAATGGCCCACCCATATAACCCATACCTTCTCTCACTTATGCCTCACACCATTACTTCCTAATGGGCATAGGCAATTCCTCCATCTCTCTTGGTATCTGATCTAAACCTTTCACTGAGGCTGTCATTTTGACAAATCCAATTTTTAAACCATGTGGGTGAAATGGTGTGACTTAGCTTCTAGTCATTAATTGTAATTATCTTTAATTTCAACAACAAATTTTCTTGGTCCCTGGTCTGTTTACACAGAGATTTGCCAGCTGTTTCCTCTAAACTGTCATTGGCAAATATTAGTCCATATATCTCTTTCGATTAATCACACTTATGAACCTCATAGGTTTGTTTCTTATCTCAGTTTCTTCAAGCAAAGGTATAAAACTCTATTTCTTGAATTGTATGCAATCTTCTGCCTTTTCGAAAGGCAAAAATAAATCCATTCTTTTAACTTTTGCCTTCATCTCTGAAAAATTCCCAAATATTATTTTTTCCATTTCAGAAATTTTTGTAACCTGTACTTTTAATAGCAACCTTAAATTAATTTTTCTATTTTTGCCTTGTTTAGCAAATTTTTGTCGGATGGCTTTTTCAGTAATATCTTTTTCAGATCAATAAATCCAGTCTCTGCTTACACCTTCCATCTTGTTCCAAGTTATAATATTTTAACTCTAACCCTCCCCCCCCCCCATTTACCAGTGTTACAATCAACCTTGAGTGGTCCATAAATATTTTATTGGGTGAACATCAGTTAAGAGAAAAAAAATTCTTACCATTTGGATAAATCAAATTGTTACTGTAGAAGTTACTTTATTTTAGAAACTATATCACTACAAATTTTATTTTTAGATATGAAGTTTACTAAAGAAATTTACTAAAAAAAATGGGAAATATGAATTAATGTTACCCTCAACTTCATTTTTCCTACTTTCCTTTTTCTTTTAAATTTAACACAAAAAATCTTACCTTTTTCTGAGCTGTTTGTTTATCTACAATCAGGTATTAAGTTAAAAGTATGTTGCACATTAAATGATTGTAGTATGCATTATGCCTCAGGTTGTTGCTCTGAAGAAATTGATTGTAGAATATCACTTTTTTGCATAAAACACTAAAAATAAGTATTCAGTTTAAAAAATTTCTGTTAAGGATCTTGCAAAAAATGTTTAGAATTGAAGATTTTAAAGATATAGGTTTTGTATAGGATTTTAATAAGTGATCAAGATTTGAGAAAATTCAATTTTACACACTTTGAACATAAGTAATCATTTGTTTATTAGAGCAACATACTAACATTTGTGCTACAAGGCTTTCTCAATATATTAAAAACCTTTTAATAAAGATGATACCCACTTTTTTATTCATTTTCATTGAAGTTTTTGAAAAATATGAAATCTAATTAAGATGTACACAGTTCTATTTGCAGTTAATGTTTATTCTCAAATTTTTACTTCTGTTTTTAATTTTTTGCTTATTTTTTGTGTTGTGGGGAATATTGCTACAGATTTATCATAGTAAATGTTGCCTTTTTATAATTTGAATTCAGTATTTAGTGTTTCATGAAATAAAAATTGTATATTTAATCTGCATTTTTAGTCAAGATACTTGGCAACACTTTACATTTGTTTGTCATCTTTTGATTGGCTTTTTAAATTTAAATGTAAACTTTGGACATTTAATTCCTTTTTCTCTAAATTTACCTTTTGATAATACAAAAAATTGCAACTTTATTTCATTTGAAAGTATGTAAATAATTCAAACGCATGCTTATTAACATGAATTTGTATTTCAGTTCTTAGTACATTGGAAAAAGATTTTGTTGGTAGAATATATTTAGTAGCTATTGTTTGTAGATATGTAATAGTGTCTGAGATGTAAATTATGCAACGACTTAGGGTTTGTTTTGAGTAATTTCTGAGAAATAATCATTGAGTGTCCTAATTTTTTAGATTAGGATCTATTATCTGCTTTTCTATTTGGGTTTGTATATTCATCTTGGTGCTATAGTTACCATATTTCAACTATTGCATCTTCCAAACTTCATGTGTCTTCTTGGAATTTTGAGTCAAACTCATTATTCAATACTTGCACTTTCCATGCTTTGTGATATGAAATGTAACCTAGGTATGGAATTCTCTCCAGTCTATTTTACCTTTTCTATCACTTGTTTGTTTCTTCCTCTGAACTAAAGTATGACTTTTCTGCACTACCTGACTCTGGGATTAAACTGACAATTACTAAGAGGCAAGATGTTTTAATTGACACTGTTAATCCACTAAGCTATGTTTCTCCTTATGATATAATTATATAGCTTTAAAATAGTGTAATAGTAGCTATCCTAAAGTGCAAAAACATTTAAAATAATATTGAAATTTACATCAATTTCAATTGATATCATCTTGTTTATTTTCAAGGAGATTTTGATAAAATTAGTATGGAAACAAATTCCTCTTTATAATGATACAATTCTTTCTCCTGATTCATGAATAGTTTTTATTCCACATCCCTTTAAATTATATCACTATTTCAATGACAGGCACTTTTTCCACATTTTCAAAGCTTAAAATGTCAAAGTGATCATTTTCAAACTTGTGCTTTTGCATTATCTTCCTACACATAATCAAAATTGTCCCATCTTAAAAGAAAGAAAGGATACTTGCCAATTTGGTAGGTTTAAGATTAAGTTTGAAGTTGTCTTTCACAAAAATATTTCTAAAAACTTTATAAGAAATACACAGAAATTCAATTCTTAAAATAAAAAAATGAAAATTGCACTTTGTTGTAGAGATGTCTTTAAAAAAAAAATGCATACATATAGTTCAACTTTTACAAGCACATTGTCTTTTCATAACTCTTTTTTTCTTAAGCTGCTATATGTTCATTTTGTCTTTTATTTATTAGTGATTACCACTCCAGAGATTCCTACCTAATGGTTTAAAAAAAACTGCATTTAATCTTCTGTTCAATAAATGATGAACTCCATACACTGGGAATTATTTTTCTAAGTGGAAAAAGCAGGCCAAGGAGACTCAAATTCATTACTATGTATGAAAATGTTGCTGATACAGTTAAAAACTGCTGAATGGAACAGATATTGCAATGATATAAATGGAAAAGGAACTTCATATCCTCTTCTAAACAGACAAAGAAAGGAAGAAAAGCTCTCAGTGAATCTGAGTGTTCAAGCAACTTTAGCATTTGTGGTGAAGAAGGACCACTTCAAATGAACTTCAATTACAAGTGCCAAGACCAGTGGATATACTATTACTCCATCTTTTACATTGACCAAGCCATTGATATTACATCTCCATACAGTGCTGTAATGAAAATTTTACTTCCAATCAAAGGCAAAAATGATTATATTTGATGGCCTTTGTTGGATGATATTGCACAAGTACTCTTAAAATTAGTTTTAGAATGAGATTTTGATATAAAACCACTTTCAAAAGATAACAAAATATGGAGCAGTCTAAGGACATTGAGTATAGCAGAGGCTTATAAACAAAGTAGAAGTAGATATCCCAGACCATCTTGGTTTACAGTACTAACATGTCAAAGTAGCAAAATTTCCTTCTATTTCAACTGCTTATATCTCATTTATTTTCAAGTTTATTTTGATAAAGTTAATATGTAAACAGCATTTAATCTTTTTCTCTTTATAATGATACAATTCTTTTTCATTTGTGATGATTAGTTTTTATTCCACATCTTTAAATTCTATCACTATTTCAATGAAGAACAGTAATTTTCTTTATTTTCAAAGTTGATTTCATAGTGGTGTTTCTCAAATTAGTCGCATTCCGAGTTATCTACCTATGCATATCAAAATAGTAATACTGAATTTTGTATTGCTAACCAAATGAATAAACATCTATGTAGCTGAATCCTTTTTTTAAATTGGAATTGTTTTTGTTATGGATGCACTTTGAATTTTTTTCATTTTCTTTCATGATGGATTTTAAAACTGTATAAAGCAATTATTCTTAAAATAAATTCAAACTGACAGTTTGGACAAAAAATAAACTGGATATATTTCTAGTTCTTTAAATTTTCTCAGTCTTGTTTGTCTATAAAAAATTAAAATACATTTTGAATAATTTAAATTTTATTTTTATCTAAGAAATAAAAGCCTGTACATATAAAGAAGTACACTGTATTTTGTTTCAAATTAGTAAAATTAAGGAATAACTGACTAGGATTTGTAGAGATAATATTTATTTTTTGTTTAAAACTGAAATAATGTTTATTTACACACAATAACCCATGAGCTGTCATATTTGCAGACTTCTAATGTTAACACTTGAAAATGGTATTAAACTTTACATTTTCCAATGCTTAAAACATACCTTTATTTAATAGAAAAATCCCTTATTTGATGAATTTCAGTATTACAATGAAAAATTAAAAGTACATTTTTTTTAATATTCAATATTTTGTGCCAAATATGAAAAAAATATTTTATACAAGTATCAACGGAAATGTTTTTTGAGTTTTAAGTTTTTTTTAATAAGGTTCGTGATAAACTTTCAGTATGTTCACAGTTGAATTTGTCAGATGATATTGCACAAGTCAAATTGACATTTGTCTTCAGATGGGACTTTGATGTAATGCCAGTTTCAAATAATGGCTGGATAAGGAGTGTTCCAGAAATATTAACCATATCAGAGGCTTGTAAGTAAATTCAGTTGGTAAATCACCATTAGGAGAGGAAGTGTGCAAGGGGAACCATTTACAATGCCCAGAAAGCCTTTTCTACCAGTTTAAAACTGAAGAATTTTAAATCACTATTATGAAATATTTGTTTTCCTTTTGTCGAACAAATTTCTAAGTTTTATAGTCATTACTCTCCTGCATTTGAAGAGTTGAAAATTATATAATTTCACAATTATAAAAAGTATTAATATTACAGTGAAAAGAACTGTTTTGTTGAATCATCTAAAAATTACTAAAGTTTTAGGTATGTACATTCAATAGATATTCTTTTATGGCAAGTTCAGTATGATATACTTTAGAGCTATTTTTGCCCTACTGCCAAATTGCGCTTCTGCCTTGTGGTGTAAATATAGTTTTTTTCTTTTTTTATATTGAGGTACTACTAAAAAAAAAAATTAGCTTCATCTTTGTTGTGCTAAGAATCATCGCAAAAAGTTGCAAGGCCTTAACCTTTGAAATGAAACTTATATGATCAGCTGAAATTTGCCTGTCTTTGTCCTGTTTATGACCTGGTTTTTAAAAACAAAATTTTCCCAATGCTTAGGCTGGTTTGATCTAAGAATTATTGATTAGTATTATTTTTCTTTTACTTCATGAATATCTATATAACATTACATTTAATTTTTAACTTGTTTGAAACATGCATCTTCAGTTACACATTGTTAAAATTAGCCTTTTGTACAATAGCACATGAGATGAAAATTTGGTACCAATTTTTTTATGGTTTACCACCATTGCTTTGCCTTTTATAAAGGTTCTTAGATATATTGAAAGTACAATTTTAGTTTGGGATACCTAATTGAACATTACTTTGGGATGAGTTGCTTTCCTTTTATTCAAATTTAGTTGTATTATTCTAAAAACAACTAAGTTCATAAAAGAAACATTAAAAAAATTTATGAATAATAATTATCAAGGTTTTAATAAGTGGTGCACTGACAGATACATATAACCTAAATACTTTTTATTTTTTTGACTGGTGAATTAAATGGTAAATGAAGGTTGGAAGACTTGAATTTAGATATTTCTATTTATATCTCAATGTGAAAAACATTAGGATTTAATTGCAAGAAATTTGCTTTTATAAACAAAGCAAGATTTTTTTTTTTTCTCCTCAGTCAATTGTTGGCTAAAAAGCTTGAATGAACCATTGACAAATGGTTTCTAAATGTTATTTTTTTGTTTACCATAAACTAAATTAGGAACTCAATGGAAAATTTTTAAAATGATAAAGAAAGGGAAATTAGTCAAATTGTAAGGCAGGCAAGTATAAATGAAAGCATTTTGACTGAATTGTTGGAATAATATTTGAATAGTCATAACTTTGATGCTGATTGAGCTACCAAGATAAATTTGGTACTTTTTTTATGGTGTGCCAAGCATAAGCTTGTATTAAAGGTTTTTAGATATATTGAAAATAAAATTTTTAGTCTGAAAATAAATGAGTTTAAAACTTTACAATAAGTATTTATTTGATGGATTGACCAGTAATTCATTTCATGGAACAAATTTATAAGTTTTGTAGTTATTACTGTCCATTTTTTGACAAGTTCACAAAATTAGTAAAGGTTCTAGCTTGTACTTCCAATAAATACTTTTTTTATGGCAAATTCAGTAAAGTATACTTTAGACATGTTTTTGCCCTATAAGTCAGATTATGATTCTGGTTGATATTTACATTATGTAAATGAGTTTTTTATTGATGTATTACTTAAAAAAAATTATCTTCATCTCTGTTGTGCTATAAATCATAGTAAGAAGTTGCAAGGCATTAACTGTTGAAATGAAACATGATCAGTCAACATTGTTCTTCAATGTCATTTCTGAGAATGTTTTTCCCAATGTTTCAGCTGGTTTGATCTAATAATTATTAATTCCTTTAGTATTATCTTTCTTTTACTTTAAGATTACCTATATGACATTACATTTACAATGAGTTTTCACTTGTTCCAAGTCTGCATCTTTAGTTATACACTTAAATTTGGCTTGTCACAATAGCATATGAGACAGAAATTTTCTGACAAACCTTAAATGGTCATAACTTGGTTGCTAATTGAGTTACAAAGATAAATTTACTCCTATTTGTTTTCATTTTGTTGAGCTCTCTATATCTCTTAAGATTTTAGATATATTAAAAAAAAATTAATTTGGGATGGCTGATAGCCAAAATGATTTTTATTTATTTTATTTTAATCATTTCACCCCATGCAATGCAAATAAGAAGCATGGGGTTACTGAGTGTGAAAGAAAATAAGAATAACATAACATTAAGGCACAAGAAAGAAAAAAAAAAAAAAAAAAAAAAACCTTCTATAGGAATTTTTGTAGTTTTCTTTCCAAGACTGCTATCAGCACTGTCATCTGCATAACATATGTTGAGACTGTGGCCACCAATAATGAATCCTGGTAGGACTTCTAATTCACTCAGAATTACTTCACTGTATAGGTTGAACAAATTCGGTAAGCAGACACATCCTTGTCTTACACCCTTTCTATTTTTGTATATATCTTCTGAACACTGCTATGTTTGCTGAATTTTCTATCCATATGCTGCCATTATAGGTCCTTGATTATTGTAATATCTTTTCCCAAATATACCAAAGTTGCTGAGCAGTTCCAACAGATCTTTGTGGTATACTTTATTGAATGCTTTTACATAATCTACAAAACACAGATACACATCCTTCTGTATTTTGTATTGCCCTTTCTAATAACATTCTGAGCATTCTTTGTTCCAGTGTCTTTGATGGACCCACACTGATCCTGTCCTATTTCCAGTCTGATTCTGCTGCATGCTCTATTCATTAGAATTCAGATAAGTTTTTGTTATATGACTCATTAGGCTGATTGTCCAGTGGTATTCCGTTCATTTGGACCTGGCTTCTAATACAGTGCTATGAAAATAGATCTATTTAGGTCTTTTGGTATATCACCATTGTTGTAGATTTCATTTATTATTTCTATGTCTATGCTTAAATCATCTAAGGTTGCCAGCATTTTTGTATCTTGTATCAATCCTACTCCTCTTTTATTTTTCTCTCTGTCTGCATATATAATCCTGTGTTTGTCACTGATAAAATCTCCATTGTTTGCCCATCACATTTTGCATACACCTTAAACATTGATATTTATCCTGCTCATTTCCTGTTTTATATTTTCTAACTGTTCAGGTGTTTTAATGTTGTAATATTCCATGTCCCAAGAATTAATGACTTGTTCAAAGACTCTCTCTCAGAGGTATCTGACACTTAACTTTTAACACTATGTTAAATTCTACTTTGAATTTCTGTGAATTTTACTTTGTACAGATTAGAATTTATCACCCTGAGGATTTTGTGTAATTTTTATTTAAAGTATAAGTTGTCCACTTTTCTCAGTTCTTCTACTTTTGAGAAGGGCAGGGATTATGTTGTTTTGTGACACACAGGATAGGTTAGCACCACTGTCTCAAAAGTCCAAATAAGGGAGAAGGAAAGAAAGAAAGAATATTAAAAAGAGAGTTAAATGAAGTAGCTAAAATGTTCAAGACTGGAATGCCATTGATCAGACATTTTGAAAATAAATTCTGGGATGATAATCCAAGACAATACTTAACTTAAAATGCTGAACCAGGACTTGTTCAAAGGTTATATCTGAAACTTAACTTTTAATACTACCTTGAAATGCACTTTAACTGGATTCATCACTGAAATATGAGCGCAGTCAAATTATACTAAGTTAAAACTAAATATGGATAAATAAATGAAACGATTTACATTCATAGATATGCCTCTCCTATATTATCACCTGGTAGACACAAGGTGCTAGAAGAAAGAGAGGGGGGAAAATTTGTGTTTCTGACTACCACCTATGAAACTTTTGCAATCAAATATTAAAGAATGAAACCCTGTTTCACTGCTAACTCAAAAGTCAAGATAAGTTTTACACATATACATGCGCACACACACAAAAAATTGTGTATTTGGGTAGCAATCCCGCTTTTGTACAAGTTTCATTAAAAAATGACTGACAAGGTACTGTGGTTAAATTTCTTTCTATTTAATTTTTTTTTTTTGTGTTCTTGTAATTTTCTTTTTTTTCTGGACATAAATTATATAGAAATTGTTCAAATGTTCTGTATGTCCAAGTTTCAACTATACTCTTAGCCATTTTCAAAGATGATTTCATTTTTACTTTTAACTGAATGCATGGATTGTTTTATATTCCAAACATGGTCAGCACATTGTGGTCGTGTTCATAGTTGATATTGTTGAATGTTGGCCTTTTCTTTTTTTATTAATGCTTCCATTACTTTTCGTCTTTTTTTACTTGTGGATGAGGCTATTATATTTGTATTATCAACAAGTATGTTGCAGATTGTTTGGTAAGTCTCCATGTGTGTTTAAATGAAACCTAATTGAGATGTAATGTGAGTCATCTTCTTAGGCATGTTGTAGTGTATCCAATATAATTATCTATGAATTTTGATTTGATCAGGAATACAGTTTCTTAAGACATGTGAATTCATAAATAATATTTGTTCTCTGTGTAATGTTGGGTCTTACAGGTGAATTATTATTATTGATGATGTTTAGTTTTTTATAGTAGATAAATTAATTTTCTTGTTTTTGGCAATTGCACTTGGTATATTTCTATGGTAAGATTCATCCTCCTTATAGTTACTGTGCATTTGATTTTTATAGAAAATGTTAATGTTATCTGTATAGTCAGTGTTGCTATTGGTTAACTTAGAAAAAGTCTAATTTGGTGATCTACAAAGCAATCTGGAAAAATGTTATTGACTAGCATTTGTTTTACGAAAGAAAAGCAAATGAAAGGATAATTCTTGCACTTTGATGGGGTCATATTTACAAAAATTATAAGGACACAAAAAAAACCTTATGGGTGACGGTAAGGTGATTTTTTTATTTATATATATATATATATCACCTGACCGTCATCCAGCAACTGCTCACATCAAACAAAATAAAATTTAACTACCCAGTAATCCTTAAAAAAAAAAAAATTCTAATTTATTGAATTTTGGGTAATTTGGCTATAGTTTTACCTATGAAGATGTTTGTTGGCGAAATGTTAGAAAAGGTCCAATAAATTTTAAATTTACTATAGTTACCGCTCTTTAATGTTAATATCATGTATAGGCATCCATTTTTACAGGCATCAATATGTTTATACACATATAAAATTATTTTTTTTTTTTTTTTTTTTAATACTGGGGTTGTTAAATTATAGTAATCTTTTTAATTTATGATTAGGAAATATCTTTAATTTAACTATCACTTGACCAATAAAAGTTCATTATTCCCCCACCAAATGTTTTCTTAATACAGTAGTGTCCATAATATATTCATAAAAGTAATTAAATGCTTTTCTAATTAAATAATCTTAGTTTTACTGCATTTTTTTATTTCACAATTCAGAACAGGTATTCTCTAACTGGAGTCCTGTTTGATCAAAATTGATTTGATGATTTAAATCCTATGAGGACTTGTCCTTGTAACTAATATAAACATTAAAAAAAAAAAAGCAATAAAAAAAGAATTTATTGAATTTAAATGAGTGGGGAGTAGCAAAAAAATGTTTAAAAAATAATTTCATTCATTTCTGAATAAGTCCAAGTTTCATTAAAACCCAACAATTATCCGATTTTTCTAAATCAATGTTTTCACTCCAAATAGATACTTAAATTTCTCATACAAATTTATGGTTATATGTTGATGCCAGAAAAACATGATTTTTAACCAAAATTTCCAAGGTTATAAAAGGGTTTTTTGTTTTTTTGTTTTTGTTTTTTTTACACATGAAAAAAAATCCTTTGAGCTTTCATCTTAACACTACAAAGATTTTGACAGTAAAATTTTGTTTTGTTTTGTTTTTTTCTCCTCTTTCAGTGAATTTTTGGAGGTGCCTAATATGAATTTTAATGTTTCTCTAATCTACACAAATTATATTGCTTGCCAACTTTTTCCTGTCTATCATAGGTGCTTTTAAATGGTTTACAAATGGTGGTACTGTTGTCTTGTCATTTTGAGAATGTTGCATGAAAAGCATTAAATTCTCAAACATCTACTAAGATATATATTTCTGGCTTCAAACTTGATCCTCAGAAAGCAAATTTCCTCAATTAAAAATTTGGGATTTAAAAAAAAATTTAACAATTCGTATCCTGCAGATTTTTCATGAATGGCTTTGTACTGACAATTTTGTTTGGCTTTGGCATGTTACATATTGCATTTCCTCCTTGATTGTCTTTACAGACCATGTGAAATCACCATGGAAAACAAGGAATTAGAAGAAAGGTAAATACACTTACTTTTCTTAATTTTTTTTTTTTCTGCTAAATGCATTCTAATTAATACATAAGGGAAGTTCCAGACTAAAGTCTAAATGTATTTTACAGCATTTGATAAGATGCATGCTTCTAAAAGGAAAACATTGGCATTGATGTAAATATTTTGTGAATGCATTTTACCTATCACTAATCATGGTATACAAATATCCTCTGATGTCCCTTGTCTTTCAGTTAATTTTAGTACAATAATTTAATAAATCTTCTTTTCCTCCATAATAAATTAGCGCAACTAACAAGATTGGTAAGTCTTTGGAAAGTAAAATGTCATATTATTGATATTAAGTGTTAAAAAAAAATTTTTTTTTTTTTTTTTTTCACATTAACTTTATTAAAACAGAATTATTAACTCCTGCCATTATTCAGATAACTTTATAATTCCCTGCTGTCTAAATGAGTAACTGCTCTGGGTACCATTTGTAGTATTATAAGGATTCTCACAACCCTACTCCCCTAATAAGAAATCTCTGAAAGATTCAGATTATTTGGTGATCCAAAGGTAAGGTATCTGATGAATACTGTAAATGAATGAAAACTTTTCAAAGAAGTAGTAATAGTTACTAAAGAAACATCTAATCTAGCATCATATATGTATACTTTCTCTTTACCAATTCCAGTTGTTTTAGTGATTACTATTTTCAGTTGTTCTAATTTTGAGCAGTGTTCTAATCAATCATTTGGTTTTTTCAAAAGGACTTCATAAATTACTTCTTTCAAATCCCATTGAACTTTTGATGTGTTTAGTCTGTTTTGTTAAAAACGGCAGGCAAAGTATTGCAATTAAGCTTTTTATTTAATTTTTCTTGAGTTTGAACAAGTGTTTTCTTTTCTGGGCACAGTGTGTAGAAACTGTCCAAATGTTTTGTAATTCTGAGCACTTTTGCTTATACTTTTAGCCATTATCAAGGATGATTATATTTTTACTTTTTAACTGGATGTATGGATTATGCCTATGTATCTACAGTTATAGGGGATTTTTTTTTCCAAAACACAGCACATTATGGCCATGTTCATAGTTAATATCAAGTGTTGGCGTTTTCTTTTTTATTATTAAGGCTTCCATTGTTTTTAATCTTTCTTTACATATGAATGAGGTTAATATGCTTGTATTTTCTAACAACATGCCTGCAAAATCAAATCTATATAGAACAAATTTTATGAGTTCAAATGCCTCTTGAGGATGTGTGTTCCTGATCAAACCAAACTCATAAATAATTACATCGGTAACATTACTACATGCCTATCTAGACAACTTATGTTACACCTATCCAACCACAGCTCCATTAGAACTCATTTAAACAGGCACACACAAGCCTACCAGACTCCATCTGAAACATACTAGTTGAAAATACAAGCTTCATCACAGAATGAGATATGAAGAAAAAAGAATGGAATTCTGGTATTTCTACTTTTGCATTGTTTGATTTTCATTGGTTAATCAGGCCTCATGCAATTGACTTGTTAAGCAACATTAGTATAATTTATGGCTTAACATATCATAATTTTGGAACGTCTGTGTGCCTTTTTTTCTTTTTTTTCTTTTTTTTTTCTTTTTTTGTAAGTACAGGCAAACATACTCAACATTATCAGAAAATAAAAGTGATAGCTATAGTAAATTTAAAGCCAAAATTTCAATAAAGCATTAGATTATGGAAAATATTTTCCTAAATTTTTAAAATTACTTGCTTAAATTAAATGAAAATGGTGCTCATGTTATTTTCTTATCTATTGTACAGATAAAGTCTCTGTAGAACAACATTAGAGCTGTCATCACTTTGTCAAATACATCAACACAGCTGTACTTAGTGGAAAGCACTCAATATCAGTGAATGAGCTAACTCATATTCAGTTGTATGGATATTAGTTTGTGACCCCGGGTTTCATGCTTTTACGATGTGTGTGTGTACACACACTCTATATTGTAAGAAAAGACAGTGCTCAATGTTAAATAACAGTTATTTAATATATTAAAAAATATACATAATATCTTACAATGATTGCACAACTCAGTTTCATAATTTCTGCATTCAAAATTGCACCTCCTGGATGCAGAACACATGAAACTGAGTTCTACAGTCAATGTAAGATAAGTATTTTTCTTGTGTATATATAAATGTGTGCGTGTAAAATTATAACATTGTAATTTTTATAATAAAGCTTTAAAGAATAGTGGCTATAAATGCCCTGACATTAAATATAAAAATAACCAGATAAGAAATAGAAAAATCATTTGGTACACACCTCCATTTAACAAAATAATTAGTAGGTTAGGACAAAAATTTCTTGCTTTCATTGAAAAACATTTTCCAAGAAATAATCCTCTTAGCAAGATTTTCAATTAAAATGCCCTAAAATTAGGTTATAGTTGTACTGAAAATTTATTAAAAAAAACAAAAAAAACTCAATAATAAAACTTTAAACCAGAATAAAAAAAGATAGTGGTTCAGAAATGAGAATAAATAATAGTAATGAAAAAAATTATGTAACTGTAGGAATACCATAAATTGTCCATTGAATAATAAGTGTCTTACAGAATTTTTAGTTTACCAGTGTACTATTTCATCTATTGAAAATCTAAATATTAAAAAAAATTATATTGGTAGCACTAAAAATGCTTTTAATTTAAGATGGTAACAGCACCTGTCTTCCTTCAAAAACAATGAGTATTGTAACCAAATATCCCTATCTAAATATTTTTGGCATTTAAAATAAACTAGTAACCCCCTCCCCAACCGAGTAAAATGGAAATTATTTTTAAAGAAAAAAAAAAAACAAAACAGATTTGTAGGTCTATAAATGTGCCTACATGAAAAGTTATATATTATTAAGTTTCTTAAAAATAAAGGTTTATTAAATCAATGAAAAGAAATTAAGTT
The DNA here is from genome assembly GCA_903632075.3 of Acanthosepion pharaonis. NCBI lineage: Eukaryota > Metazoa > Mollusca > Cephalopoda > Sepiida > Sepiidae > Acanthosepion > Acanthosepion pharaonis. Next base: position 38,290 of record CAHIKZ030001284.1, read on the forward strand.
TTTGTAGGCATTGCATTATGTTCACTTTAAAACATAATTAATAAAACTTTCATGATTTATATATTCATTATTTGGTTACAATTAAAAAAAAAAAAAAAAAGAAAAAAAGTGTACTTAATTAGTAAATTTTAATTTTAACAATGCTATACCTAATGTACCATTTTAATATAATAAATATAGCATTTTAGATCTTTATAATTAAAAATATAAATATATAAAATATGATTTAATCATATTTGAAGCCCCTTTAAAACAGCCCCAATGCATTTGGGAAAGAAATAAAAATACCAAAATTAACCCATGGTTCGATACAAATAACTCCTTGTATTTTAAAGTACCTTATATATGTTCCCAAAAAGATAGACAGGATGACATGTTTCATACATGAAAACCCGTATCAGAAAAATCAGAAATTACATATCCACACCAAAACTTTTCACCTACATTTTTCACTTTTCCATCTTAGATTTGACCTGTTCCCTGATTCATCAAAATAGACAACACCTATTTGAAATTTTGAAATCTCATCACCCTAATTTACTTTGCTTAAAGTAAATCATTTTTTCTGAAGTTATTCAACATCACTTGAAAATGGAACAAAAATTATAACTTTTAATTCTGAAACAGTAATTTCTGTGTTGCAATGAAGACCTATTTTTAAATAATATTGTGTGTGTGTGTGTGTGTGTGTGTGTGTGTGTGTGTAAAATATATAATCTCATTGAGCAAAATAATTCAGATGTAATTAGTAACTACAAATGACAATGATTTAAATAATTGTAATATTTACTGAATTTACCTCCCTTAGGTTTTGTTTTCAAACTTATAACTAAAAGGTATAACAATTTTTCTTGTCATAGTTTTAGTTTAATATTTGTTCAGTCAGTAACATAAAATAATTAAGTATATATATTCAGTAACTTCTTAATATTTGCTTTGTTTTCTATTATATTTTCAAAAAACCTTTCTAACAGTGAGTGTTTTTATATATATATATATATATATATATATTTAAAATATTTAGGTTTTGTGTTATTGTCATGTGATTAATAGTATTCTAATTTTTTTTTTTGCCCTAACACACTGCATGCATTGTGCGTGTGTATATATATATATATATATATATATATATATATATATATATATATATATATATATACACACACACACACACACCGTGTGTTAGGGCAGAAGATCATTATTTAAACATATATTATTAAATACGTAGTTGTAGATCTTATTCAATGCTTGATTTTGATGCTTTAAATATGTTAGCTATCTCATATAACAGGTTCTGGGGATTTAGTGTTGATGCTCAACACTAAATCCCCAGCACAAAATTTCACAAATTCCTTTTGACATGTTTTATCAAAAATCATATAATTTTGTATTTGATTCACTAAAAAAAAAAAGAGCGTGTTGAATACATCACTAATTTTCTTCTAATCTCCAATATTAGAATCAATAAAAATACTTTTTTTTAAAAAGTAGATGTCGCATATATATATATATATATATATATATATATATATATATATATATAAACAATCTTTTTTTAAAGTAATTAAAACTAAATGTTATCTAACAATAAAGAATAGTATTTTTGTCCAACCAAATACTAGTTGTACAAGTTTGGCTTATATGTAAGAATGATGAATAATATAAAGTAAGTTAAAATGTTTCGCAGAAGAACAACATTGAAAATTTATAGCAGAAATAACAAATGCTGTTATGATTCATAGAATGTATAGAATCAGCTAAAAATGTTGGATGAAATTACAAAAAAGCCTCAATTTAAGCAGAGCATCACATTGATAGAAATATAATTTTATGCATATTTAATAACACTTTGATATTCTAATTTCATTAGCATATCAAAGTAAATATTAAATTGGGGATGTTTAAAGTTATTCTTTTTAATATATATTTTAAGCATAACTATTTAAAAAAAAAAGTTACTTTGTTACTAGAAATTTATCTAAAAATTCATATATTTCTCAAATTTAAAAACAATTGTATAAAATTCTACAAACAAAAAAACATTACAAAAATGGCCTACTGTAAAATAAGTTTTTATTTTGCATCAGTATTTGCATTAAAAGCAGCTATTCATTCAATACATTACTTTATATAAAATTGTTGTAATAAGAAAATGTAATTGTTTTTTAACACAGATTTATTAAATATTCCTTTTATAATGATCAATTCACAAAACTTAAGAAAAAAGGATTTTAACTGACTAGAAATATTCACTATTTTGTGATTCTTGTGGCAGAATAGGTTAAGCAACAGATTGAAAAATGTAAATGCTGCTTCTTATTTATTTTTAATGGAATCATAATAAAAATAACTTGCAAAAAATGCCTTAGTGGTTTAAAACAATTATTTTTTTGATGATTTATTAAATCCACTATCTTTAAATGTAAATAATTATCAGTTTGGTTTCCTTTTGACTTAATATCTAACGTGGCACATTCACACTGCCCTTCAATTTTATTACTTGAAAATTTTCAAAGGTCGTAAGTGTATTTCTAAAAGTATTGAATGTTTTTGTTTTTTTTTTTGTTTTGTTTTTTTTATCATAATTACATTGGAAACTCTCCTTACCAAAAAAAATGTAGAATGTACTCAGTGAATCTTAAAAATCCACCTATCATCTGATTTGTTGACTAATCTGTTGATGGCACAAAGCTGTAGGAAATGTTGGTAACTGAGTGCTAGTTACTTTAATTCTTTGCACCAATTAACCTTTTTACATACCAAAAAGAAATAACCAGAATAAATTATTCCCTCTTTTTTTTTCTTTTTCTTCTTCTTTCCAGAATTAAAATCATACATAGAAAAGGATAATGTTGCATTGGTAATTTTTATAAACACTAACATTTTTCATATCAAAGATAATTGAGATCATAAAGAAAAAAGTTACTTTAAAGTTTACCTTTTTGTTTTGCTTTTATTTGTAAACTATGGTTTATAAAAATTGACAAGGTATATAACCAATGTTTATAGAATTTCTTTGTTTCAAATCTATTCTAATTATCATGTGGGCATTCGTCTGGCTGGATTATCAAAATGCTGAAATCAAATTGGAAGCATAAATAATTTTTAGTCCTTTTTCCTTCTCACCTGTATGGAATGTGCATTTATATTTGGTGTTAGCAGAAAAAGAGACAGTGGGAAGTTAAGTGTAACCACTCAATACTAACTCTATTACTGCTGTTTTTGTTCATGAATACTAATCACTTCATAATTAAAAAAAAAAAAAATCCAGTTCAATTTCAACAGTTTATTTTTTTTCTCTCTCTCTTCCCCACTCCTTGTTAATAACAAGTAAAAAAAAAAAAAAATTAATTCTATCTTTAAAGGAGAAAGAATGTAGCAATGAAAGGGCTGGAAACAATTATAACAAATATAATTATAAAAGACTTAAATGCTTGCTTAGCCAACAATTGAAATGATTATGGCTCAAGTAGATTACTACTTGAATATAATATAAGGATCCAGTATTTCACAATAGCCATATATCTTGTTATAGTAGCAGTAATAGGTTTTCTATGTAGCTGTAATTTGTGGACAGTTGTTCAATTCACACAATCTACTCATTCATTTTTTCATTTAATATTTTAACTGTTTTACTAGCTATTCATTTTTACTCTTTTTCTTAAACCATTGTCACATTTTAAATCTTTTCTATTTTTAATTCCTCTGCTTAAAACTAGTGCCCACTTTTATAGGGGTTGGGTAGCTGTTAAATTGAATATTGGGCAAACATAATAAGACCATTGTTTTGCTTAATGGGATTTTCATTTGCTTATTTCAAATGTTTAAAGTTTGTTGATAGTGATGCTTCATTTTAACATTGGAGGAAAACCCCCTTTTAATCCTAATCCTATCTCAGATTACTTGCTTGATACAAAAGCTCATTAGTGATTTACACATCTTAAATACTGTAGACAATCATAAGTATGATACTTAATGATATAATGAAGCCCTAAAAATATTAAGTTTTTATTAACTCATTTGCTGCTGCTTTATTTTTAGTACAGTTCAATCTTATCTCTCTTGTGTTTGTTTGTTTGTGTGTGTATATATATATATATATATATATATATATATATATATATATATATATGAAACTAAATCCTATTCAAGTAAAAAGAAAATTGGACATTTTGAAATATGAAAAAGTTAAACAGTATCCTTAAAATAAACATGGTATTGTTTTGAATTTATGGTGATATTAATATTTGAGATTGTTATAAGAAATTAGTTTTATTGCTTTTTTCCTTTCTTTTTACATTATCTGCAACACTGATTTGGTTTCATACATTCAGAATAGTGCTTCTCTACCTACCCCCCCCTTTTCCCAGATTGTCCTACTGAAAATGTGTATTTCAAATAATATACATGTATTATTGAAAATCTTCCTCTTCCATGTTATAACATATACATTTACATGGATTATTTTCATAGAGGAGTTTTGACATTTATGATGGGCTCCAAATATTGTAAATAAAAAAAGAAAACAAAACCCATAACCCTGAAATTCCTTCCTGGTTGAGAACTCCTGATTTAGAATATAAGAATAAGGGCATATAAATGATTAGTGTTAAATAGGAGAGGGTATTTTAAATTGTTTTGTTAAGGCAAATATCATTGTAACTAATTTTGTTTGTTTTAAATATATTCAAGAAATAGACTGCATGTGTGAAAATGTTACTTAATGAAAACCTCCAGCTAAAAATTTACAGAACATCTACCAACAACACTATGCCCTCAAAAACTATTATTCATAAAACTGTAACAGAATAAAATCCAGCACAGTATTAGGATTTCATTTAAGAGCACCAAAAATCTGCTGTCCTCATTATCTACATGAAAAAATATATATTGAAAATACAATTAAAACCCTCCAATATCCTTATTTCATACACAATAATAGAAGAAAAGCATACAAAATGTACAATAACAAAATAATGATGGCAGTAGTAGTAAGATAGATAAAAATAGTCATATAATATTATGTACCAGCTGCTTAACATATACTGTTCAAAATAATATATCCAATCTTAATATTAAATTAAGTACAACCTCCAAAAACTATTATGGATATGATCAAAATCAACAATGACCAAAATAATTCTGAAACTAGCATATATAAGATAAACTGGAACAGCTGTTTCTTACAATGTATTGGTGAAACTTCCAGAAATAAAAAATATTTATAAACATAAAGGTATTATACTCAACATTTTGTCCACTGCATTAGTTATACACAAAGAATTTGAAACAAAATTTCAATCTAAAAAAAATCTGTCCTTATTAAGAGAGAAAATAGTAAGAAAAGAGTTCTCAAAAGTATATTAATAGATACTAGCATAAACATATGCCCTGGATTTTGTCAAATATCCCTTTAAAAGAAATGCTCATTTTTCAAGCCACCAGTATGACCACTAAAACTTCTAAAAATTAAAAGGAAGCCCCTAACTCATGGCATAAAAAATAAACAAAAAAAACCAATAATTTACTTTCATTTAGCAGCAGGCCAAACATTTATATCACTTAATATTCTCCATAGCTTCCTTTCCATATCAAGAGATTTTTTAATATTTTAAATTCATATTTGAGCACATATTTTCTCAATGATGCATTTCTATGTGCATAAATACAGGTTTCTAAATAAAATTTCTACATTTGTCTTGATAAAGTTCCACAAGGAACAAAATATATTGGTATAAAACATTTTCTTGTCATTTTTATATATATATATATGTATATATATATATATATATATATATATATATATATATATATATATATATATATATATATATACACACACACACACACACAAACTGTGTACATAGAAATTAACTCTGAATTAAGGAAAACCATGCTCTATCCCCAATCATGAGCACTCTTCCTCCACAAATATAGCAAATTTTAACCAATGTCCGTATTGTGTATATAAAGAATTTTGGTCATTTGCTGCCTTTAAGTTTTAACTACAAATTATTATTAAATGTTGTAGATTCTTTTTTTAATATATCATTTGCTCTATTTTTCATTACTAAAACAGTTTCATCATAACTAATATATGAAAAGAAATAACATTTCAAATGGTTACAAAATACTTTCTCAAGTATTGGCTGTTTTAAATTATGAGCAGTTTGTTTGTTTTTTGGGGGTTTTTTTTCACATGCACCAAACCTCACAATTACTACTACTATTGTTTTACTTATGCAGCAAACAATGATCCAATCCTCAGAAAACTTGTTTAGCAACAGATGTGCTGAGTCAGGCTATCATGTTTGCTTTGCTGTTTCATTGTTTGTCTGAGGGAATCAAGACAACTTTGGCATAAAATGTGTAGAACTATCTTAAGAAAGACACTTGATTCAGATGATTTATGAGAAAATATTTATACAAGTCATTTTATTTTATTCAAAAACGGACATTGTATTATCTTAATGCTTATCTGAATGTAGACTTGAAAACTTAATTTTTTTTTTTATACAAAGTATGTTAAATATTTTTCTTTGAATTTTTAATGTTTTATATAGTGTGTAATTTTTAGACATTTGGCAAATGCTGAATTATCAAAAATTGAGGTGTAAGTATAAAAGTTCCAGAAAATGCATATAAACTTTTCATATCCAACAATAAGGATGTTTATATATATATATATATATATATATATACAAATATTTACAATTTTAATTTCTATAATTTTTATATTTTCATCTGTTCAAAAAGAATGTTAACAAGGTTATATATTTATAAAAATTTATTGTTCAAAATTACCATTATTTAATTTATCTAGATTTGATTACATTTCTAACTAAATGCAAGAAGTCTTTGTAGACTATTCTTTTATTTAAAAATATGGATAAAAAATAGCTTCTACATTTTAAAAATTTTTTTTTCTGCAATTTGCACAAGGCAATATTTGTTTCAAATAAAACCTTGGAATTCTAAAAATGCAGCCAACTCAATGAATATCAGCAGCTCTGATGTGTCTAAAAGAAACTTTTCAGTTGCAGTGTTGACTAGAGAAGAACATGCTGACTAAGTTTTAAATATATAAAAATATATAAAAAGTATGCTTGATTTATTTTTTTTAATTTGTTCTCTCTATTATCCTCAAATTTCAATATATATTAGTAACATTTGAATGTACTAATTTTAAACTAATTTTTGTAATTAAGTTCAAACAAAATAAATGATATTTAGAATATTTCGGCCATTAATATAATTAAAAAGATGTTTAAAAAAAAAAACTTGTGTGCAAATAATCTTGTACATTATTTTTCTATTTGGATAATTTAATATTTTGTTTATCAAAAATGAAGGAAAGAAAATAAATATTGAAATATGAATGAAAAGGAGGGTAATTTTCTGAAAATTTATGAAGCCTAAATACTATTTTCTTTTAAGAATATAATTTTTAATAAAAGAATGATTTTACAGAGTTGGGATGATTATTAGACTTGTTAAATAATTATTTAAATTGACCTCTTCTTTTTTTTTTTTTTTTTCTTTTTTCTTTTTTTTTATCTTTATTGTAGGGTAATATTCTCAACTTTTATCACAACTTTTCTTTTCTGTTGCTAAGTTTTTAAAAAGGAAAATTTCTAATCTTATTGGCTAAGTGTTATTTTTTATTTACCTACAAGGTAATATATCTTGCCTCTAGTAGTCTCCTCAAAGGACCATCATCTATCAGGTATTTCATTCTTACTTCAACTTCCTTTGACAAATTAGTATTGTGACTCAGATGTTATGCAGGTTAAGTGAGTCATGAGTGTCCTGCTTCTGCTATCCCTATCCTCCACCTACTGCTTAGACTCCTCCTCCTCCTCCTCCTTCCAATATTGTCATCTTGTCCTCCTCTTCCTTCTCTCCAGGCAGGTGATGAAGTACAAATTATCAGGTGGTGATAGCAGCACTGAAAAGGATCTATAAAACTGTTTCTGATTCATTACTTAATTCAAATTGAATAGTTAAGCATTTTGTTTTATACTTTTATTAAGTGGACCTTAAGTGAGAGAAACGTTATTCATTAGGATGGTTAAAGAAGTTTTATGATTTTTGTGGTATTTTAATTTTATTTTGTTTCAATTTCTTTATGTATTTTGTATGTATTTCTTTGTAACAGCATATAGAATTTTCATTAATCCATTCAATTATAACTTTTTCTTGTTTTTATTTTTTTTTTTATGTCACCATCAATTTTCTTTCAGGGATTTTTTAAAAATTTCTATGACATCTAAGACCTTAACTTTCAGAGCAGAAATTGAATTTTTCTTTCTAAACTGTAAATGTAAAATGTAAATTTTGATATTCTTAATTTGCCTGGTAATTGATTTGTTTTACAAATGACTATTACTTTGTTGTATTTAACTTTTCATGTGGTCTGTGTTGCCAGGCTTACTTCCTATTATTTTTGCTATTTCACTTACCAGTTTATTTACTTATTCAATTAGATTAACTTTCCTACAGACTGTTAAATAATCTTATGTTCATAGTATCTTGTAAAGTTTTACAAAACTTTTAAAATAATGCAAAATCTTATATTTGTCTTTAAGGACTTAGGTTTATAATTGAAGTTTTCTTGAATTTAACTTTCATGTTTTTTATTTTGTTTTTAATGCTATATAGAAAACTTTGTTAAATTAAAATGTATTTCATGATATTTTGATTTTTTTTTTTTTTTTTTTTTTCCAATATTCGGTTTTACATTTAATGTCAGCTGTATATTGTGTTATACCAAGAAAAATTGTTTAAATTTTTTTTTCTTGTAAGTAGGACTTCATTAATCATTTTTGCTTGACTTTAAATTAAAATTTAAAAAATTGAAGTAAATTTTCATTTGCTTATATAGTGAACACTCATAATTGACAACTTTATTGATAAATGGTAAGGATTTTTTGTTAGAACTTTGTGAGAATTTTATTATTAAAGAAAGTTAGGTATTTCTTTTAAAAACTTAATGCACCAGGTAAAGTTTTTTTTTTTTTTCTTCTTGATTTTATTTCACTATAATTGTTGGTATGATCTTATACATGAGAAATATAGATTATTAATAATGATAGTCATTTACCATTAATGCCAGATAGACAAAGTATTATTTTTAAAAAAATAGAAGATATTAAATAAACCAGTTAAAAATGCCAGTTTAATTTCTGATCGGTTATTTAATCATTAAGCACATTAAGTCATTTCTTCCTAATTCCTAATAATGATAACTAATAAATATAATGGTCAGTCAATTATGTGCCATGCATGATACATGACTGACAAGGCAGATTTTTTTCCCCGCAGTAGGTCGCCATTTCTTTCTGCATTGGATCAGTTGCTATCCAAGGCTATAGAACCCAGTCTGTCTTGCTATTTACCCATAGCTGCGGGGAAAAGAGGATTCATACCTTTCCTAAGGGTATTAGCACGTAAGTGAATGTAATGTATTCGACTGGAATTCGAACTTGGCTCTCCAATTCCTCAATCCAAGCCACTATCCATTACTCCACTGCTGCCTCCTACCATATAATGGTACTTTCCTTATACTAATGGTTATTAAATCATCTGACAAAGTTCTTTATTTTTGGTTTGTACATTTTCAACTGAAATAACAAGTCTCCTATTTGGAATGTGTTGAACAGCTTTTGATCTAAGTTACCTTTTATTTAAAATATTTATATGCAAAAAGAATCACTGAATGTTTTATTTATTCAAAACTGCTTTTTAAAATTCATCTATGACTCCTCTTATTTACAATATTTTACTTTCAAACTCCTCTATTTCAACTCTCCATCTGACTGCTCTTAATGTTTGCTACCCATTAGGGACCAATCAACTCCATTATTTTTTCTACTTGCTAGGTCCCACCAACTTTGTCATTTCTTTGGTTCATGTTGACCACTTTCCATCAATCTTTGTGCATTTTTAAGTTTGTTACCATGCAACTTTAATTTTCATGTTGACCACTTACACATCATACATTAAGGTTTAAACATTCTAACAAGGTGTTTTCATTAGATTTCTATTTTTTTTTTAAATGCTTTCTACCCTATTATTTAATTGTTCTGTCCTTTTATTTAATGTTATCATATATCCCATATATATTCCTGGACTTCTAGTTCATCTTTTCTTTTCTTTTTTTTTCTATATTACAGTTGAACATTTGTTTTATTTTGTTTATTTTAAGCCTATGTTGAGACTCTATCTATTTAGATAGGATTTCTTGTAATTCATCTAATACTTTTCATATTAGTAAAATGACAAATTGTTGATAGTATAAATTTTTTATATAGGTGTTCCTAACCTCTTTAGTTTACACTACAAAAACTGCTCAAAAGAGAAATTTCCTTCAATTTCAACTGCTGATAGCTCCTTTATTTTCAAAGCTATTTCAATAAAATGAGTATGTAAACAAAATTTAATCTTTTTTCTTTATAAAAGACACTTCTTTTTCATGTTTGTGAGTAGATTTTATTTCATCTCTCTTTAAATATTGCCACTATTTCAATAGTGGTGCTTGTTCTTCCACATTTTCAAAGCTGAAAATTTCATAGTGGTGTTTTTCAAACTTGTTGCACTCGGAGTTGTCTCCCTACACATGTTGTAATAATCCTATCTTCGAAAAATAAAATGCTCATCAAGTGGGCTTAAGATTGGGTTTTGGACTTATTTTCAAAAGTTTTTTTTGTGTGCACAAGAATCAAAAAGGGTATACTGGGTCCAATGCATTGTAATTTTTATTGCTGACAATGATTGAATGTCACCAGCTAAACCCCATTTTAAATTGAACTTGTTTCATCGATGAATATTACAGTTTAAATCTTTCTTCTATTTTCTCTTATGATGCATTACAAAACTATACAAAGTACTTATTTTATCCACATTCAAATAAGTTTTGTGTAGGCTGTTTTTTATGCATTTTCATTAAAGAAAAATATAAAAATCGGTAAACTGAATTTGTTTTATAAAATAAACTGGATATTCTTGAGTCTTTAACTTTAGCACTCATATTTGTTCATAAAAACTTTTTTTTTAATTTTAAAAAGTATCCTGTTTTCCTTTTAATGGACATTCATTTCATTTACATTCGTGATTTTTTTTTTTTTTTTTTTAATTCTCTGGTTTTGGAGATTTAATTGAAAAATTTTACTTCATTTGCTTATGAAAAAGAAACTGGGTACATTTTTATAAAGAATGAACTGGATTTAGCCTAACTTTTGCACATGTGTTCATAAAAGATTGAGATGTAATTGGGTAATTTTAAAAATATAATCAGTTTTCTTTTTCTTTTTTCTTTTTTTTTTCTTTTTTTTTTTCTTAATGATTATTAGTTTGCTAATTGTAGTAATTAGGTTCTAATTTGAAGGTTAAAATGAAACTGATACATTTTCTTTATAAATAAATATGGATAAATGTTATGGTTTTCAACTTTTGCAAATGTATTGTCTTTATGTAATTTTTTATTTTTTTCCTTAATCTGTTATGGAAGAAATGCATATCTTTTTTTTCTTTTCTTTCTTTAAAACATATCAAGTGATTTTCCTGCCTAAGACCTCTCTACCTAAGTTTTAAACACATTGACTGCCAGAAGTCAAATACAAAATTTGCTTTCAAATGCCAATTTTATGCAATCAAAAATTTTTATGGGTTGATTTATAACATTAACTAAAGTTTTAACATTGTTTTCAGACTGAGTACTACTTCAAATAAAATTGTTGTTGGTGCCCACAGTTAAAAATATATCACAAAATGCCAAGCACAAGATAACTTGTCAATGTCATAATAAAAATTTCCAACCACAAGTTCTCATGATTGGCAGTCAATGTGTTACTAAAATTTACATTTGATCTTTTGTTCAGTGGGTGAACTCCACACACTGAGAAATACTTTTCTTCTAAGTGAGGAAAAGCGGGCCATAGAACACCTACATTCCTCGCAATGTATAAAAAGGTTGCTGATACAGTTAAAAACTATCTAATGGCTGTAATAGACATTTGTGATATAACTTGAAATGGAACTTTATTTGCCCTCTGAAGGAACAAAAGAAGGAAGACAAAGCACTCAGTGAATCTTAGTAACTCTAGCATTTGTGATGAAGAACCACTTCAAATGACCTTCAGTTACAAGTACCAAGACCAAGACTATATTATTACTATGACTTTTACATTGACCAAGTCATTGACATTACATCTCTGTCCAGTACTGTCATCAAAAGTTTAGTTCCAACAAAAGGTAGAAATGATTATTTTGATGGCCTTTGTTGAATGATATCAACAATTGTCTTTAGATGGGACTTTGATATAATACCACTTTCAAGAGATGATAGGATAGAAATATTGGCTATAAAGGGGATTGAAGGAGGACCATTCCAAATATCCAGAAAGTTTTTTTTCATCCATTCTAATAAATGTATTCTTATTCATTTGATTCCTTTCAGTTTGTAAAGGAGTTTAAAGCTTTACAATAAGTATTTGTTTGAAGGATTGACCATTGATTCATTTCATGAAACAAATAAGTCTTGTCACCATTATTGTTCTTTTGAAGAGTCAAAAATTGCATAATTTCCTATTGTTTTCAAAAATTAAATACATGACAAAAAATATTCATATTACAGAGAAAGAAAACCTCCAATGGATGCTTTGTTCAGAACTATTTTGTTTTTGAGAATGCAATTTTACCCAGGCTGATTGAATGTTATAACTATTTATTCCATTAGTATTACTATCTTTTACTTTAATGCTATTTATATGACATTACAGTTATGATTTTTCATTTGTTTGAAATTTTCAGTTATATACACAGTTAAATTTGGATTCTAGCCCAATAGCATACCAGGCAAATGAAATTTAAATAGTCATTACTTGGTTGTTAAAGCGATCAAGATAAATTTGATACCATTTTTTCATGTTCTCTGTCAGTAGTAAAAAAATTTTACATATATTGAAAATAAAATTTTAGTTTGGGATACCTATTTAAAGTTCAATCCCTCGGCTGAGTCATATGGACTTAAACTCAGTTAAAACTGATCAGTACTAAATAAGAACAAACCAAAATCTCCCTAGACCTGGACAGCAGAATGAGAACAATTTATATCTCAATAGATTAAATAGAGGATTCAGTTCAAAATTCCCTGATGGTTCACCAGATTAACAGACACCCAAAGAAAACCAGACAGCACAATAGCAAAATAACAATAATGATAATAATAATAATAATATAGATGAGGACATTAGTCAAGAAATTCAAACAGAAATAAATTTTCCTTATAAACTTTCTACCAGACCAGTAAACATTTTAAACACTACCTACTCTGAGTTTAATGTATTGAAATGAAAACACTTTGAAAAATTAAAATTAGTTTTATTTTTAAGTGGCTTTAAATTTTATTCTCTATTTTATCATATTACATTTCACTTTTCAAAATATACAATGTTTATATATAAATCAATATTGTATCATCTACTTTGTAAGTGATTAAGGTTCCAAACTAAATAACAGTACAGTTAAAGTAGAAATCAAGCATTTGGTACTTAATGTCAGCCACATTTTGTCTAACATGTAGATGAAACATCAAATTTTTCCAAATTATATTATATATTCCATAAGATTTTCATCCAACTTATATTATATGCAATCAGCTTAAGTCAGTAACTGAGTAAAAGAAAAATAAACTCCAATGTTATGCATTTCATCCTTTGAAGAAATTGCTCAGACTTATAAATTTTATCAATCCTGTGTCTTTTATTTATTTATTTATATATATATATATAATTTCCAGAGAAAGTATATTTTCTGTCTTTCTTCTCTTCAACCTCTTATTTCACTTTTCTTTTTTTCTATTATAACTTGTGTATTTCTTCCTTTTGTGAACATTATTTCTTATGTCTTTCTTTTTTTTTTTTTTTTTTTTTTTTTTTAAAAGAGATGTTGTATAAGTAGTGTTTAAAAATTGTTATAACCACCATTTATCACTGCCTGATGAGATACCATTTTGTGCATCAGAAAAATAATGTATTTTTGTAGCAGTAATATGCATGTTTGAATATAATAACCTATGATAAAGAATTATCACTTTACTTTTTGTATTGAGTCCTCTTTTAAATTCATGTTATGAATGTTTGAATTTATATTCATTTTGTTCTCTTTGCATTTGAGGAGATATATAGGCAGGATACAACACTGGTTAGAATTTTACATTGAGAAATATAAAGATATACAATACTTATCTTTAATTTAAAATTTTTGGCATCCAGTAGCTGACCTCATCCAGCTTTCTATAACTTTTCTTTTTATTTCTATTTTTTTTTTCTCATTGTAATAACAGTAGTTCTATTTGGAAAGGAGATAATGTTGTATAACCCTGTATGTTAATTTACCATTCCAAAATCAGTCTACTTTCAATACATTTTCACCATAATAAAATATTTTCTCTTTTAATTAAAATTACATTCTTTTTAAGTTGAAATTATAGTCAAATATATTATGAACAATAATTAATGCATCCAATAGATCATTTTCTAAATGATCTTGTTTATGTTCATTTAATGTTTTATTTAAATTCCTAAATGTTTCACCTATGTATTTTGGGGGCACTTTTTACAGTCTTATTTTATAAATTCCTACCATGATTGAAATTGATCAAATACAATTATAAATTAATCAAACTTTATGGTCTGCCCAAAACACAAACAGACATTCCAATAGAACTCATCCAATCTGGAATTGGAAATGCTCCCCATACACTGACAAAAGATATAGCAAAATTTCAGTGCCACTTTTTGAAACAATTACCTTTTCACATATTAATAATTCTGGCAATTTTGCCAAAAGGGAAAAAGTTATAAATGATATCTGTACTCATGGCTGATTTAGGTATTAAATAATCTATACACTAACATACCTTCTAACAAAAGTTTGACTGTCCTAAAAAATCTAATACAAAATCAAAAATTAACCTCTCATTGATAAAACTATATCATTAATCATATATTTTAAAACTGTATCAAAGAAAATATAAGAAAGATTTAATCTGTAATATTCATCAATGAAACAAGTCTGATTTAAAATGGGATTCAGTTAGTGATGTTTAATTCTATTTACCCAGCAATACAAATTTTGATGCATTGGATGCAACTCTTTTGCACAAAGTGAACACAGTATACCCCTTTTTGATTTACATGAGTTGTATAGGCACAGAGATATGAAACAAACTGATGATTAAAAATGAGTCATTGCTCTACAAGGAAGAATGATCAACTTAGGGCTTACAGTTGCTATTCATAAAACATTTCTATCTTAAATCCACCAAAATTATGAGCATCCTTTTATCTTTGATGGGACTATTTTGATGTGTAAGGAAAACAACACTGAGTGCCCCTAGTTTGTAAAACACCACTATAATAAAATTGTCAGATTTGAAAATGCAGAAAAAGAAGCATCCATCATTGGCATAATTTAAAGAAATATGGAATGAAAATTAATGATCATACAAGAAAAAGAATTGTACCTTTTTATAAAGAAAAAAATAATGATTTTGTTTACATACTAATCTTATCAAAATAATCTAAAAAAAAAAAATAAATAAATAAACATGATATCAGCAGTTGAAATTTCACTATTTTGACCAGTTTTCACATTTTAAAATATTTAAACTATTTACAATTTGTGAACGACATTTTAATTGTTAATTTTATTAGTCCTTTAAATATTCTTAAATTACTTTTATAGTGTCACTATAGAAAGTAAGGCCATTATCAGTAAAGAGTAGAAACTATAAACAAATGCTAGCACTAGATTAAGAAATGTTTTAGCAAATAGATTTCACAAAAATGATAATAAAAAAATCAATGAAAAATCTTAGTCTTAGGATATATTTCAAATATTTTACTTGTACAGTTATCTCCCATTAATTGATTAGCTTTCTTTTTTTTATAACTGGTTGCTATTATACCATTGATGTAAACAGAAAATTCAAAAATTCTTAGAGAATAAAAGATTCTATATTTAAGTGCAAATTTTAAAAATATCTTTTAATATACCCATGTACAAAATGTGAGTTTTTGAAATTAGAAAGTAAATTAAAATGCCATAACTTTGTAAAATATATTTCTACACTATAAACAATTATATAATTTGACATGAATTTAAAGAAAAAGCTAATAAAATTTATATATTAAACTTTTATAACTATCTTATTTCAATTGTTAAATTTTCAAATATATCTGAAAGCCTTGTCACCAATTTTTTGTAGAATATTAATTTTGTTGAAAAACTGAAAGATGAAACATTTTTCCAATTTTAGTTATATTTTAAAATGTTTATAAACAGTATGGTATAGTTACAAATATCAAAGAGATATGAAAATACTGTCAATTTGACAATCATAATGTCAAATAGCTTTTTATGTGTATCTGTGTGAGTGTTAATAATGTTCCCTTCTATTGTGTATATGAATTTTTAATGTGAGATGTTGAAAGTATGTATCAGCGGTAGTGACAGTACAGTCATAATACAGCAATAGGTAAATTCAACTGAAGTTATAAACTGAATAGTTATTTTAAACAATGCTGACCATTAAATGAAAAGGAATAAAATGTAAGATTTCTATAGATACCAATATCAAAATGAGTAATCCGTGAAAGTGTACATCATTTTTACTGAAGACAGATTAGTTATTAAAATTTATTGAAAACACTCAACTCTAAACTGAATGTAAAAATTAATAATTACTTTTAACTTATATTTGGTTAAAAATGTATATTTTAATTTTTTATTTAATTCAAAAAGAAAAGACAAAGATTTCAATTTTTCTAAATAAGATTGAGTGTCAGAAAATTAATTAGTGCCCTTTTATCAACAGCTCACATTGATCAAAAAAAATAAAAATTTGACAATTCAAATTTTAATATCTCTGGAGCATTTTTTCATTAAAAAATAACAGCTTCATTTTTATAAGAAAGTACTTGTTTGTCATGGCATTTTTCTGTATATTTGGTGCCATTAAAATTTTTAAAGTAATTTGTATATATTTAGTTATTTGTTTCACTTCCCTTTTTAATTTGATTTATCAAATAGTTTATAAAATCTAATGTAAACTAGAAAATAAATTAAGACAAAATCAAGGAATACTTTTCCTATAATTACAAATATGAAGCATATATCTAAAACCACCATAAAAACTTGTACAAAAATCTTACTTTATCATGAATAATAAAATATAACTGTGTAAATGATGCATAAATGCCTTTTAAGTATTTCTTTCAGTTATATTACATGCTTTTGCAATGTAATTATAAGTTAATGAGGCCTTATTGTTAATGTATCTATTTTTGTATTTTAAAAACATTGTCAACTGATTTTTTTTTTTTATATATGACTTCAATGTATTGAAGTGTCATTTGCTTTTCACTCTTCATGTTGAGTTAATGAACCACAAATTTTCTCCCTAAAATTATTAATATTTTATAAATAAAAAAAACATCTGCATAAATTTATACTTAGCACCAGATGTAATTAAACTGTTGATATGTAGATAGATGGGTGGTGTCTTTTTTCTCATAATAGAATTTGTTTAATAGAAGAGTTTTTAGACATTAAAACCAATACTGAGTGTTAGTCACTCAGTAATACTTTAAAAATATTCTTATATGATTTAAATGTAAAATGTCTTCTTCCAAAGCATTATTATTTCTGTCACTAGATACTTTTATGTGCTAAAAATTACTTCTAATTTTGTGAAACAAGATTGAATTTGTACTTTTTGTGTGTGAAACAAAATTGAATCATTATTATAAGGTTGATCTGGAATGATTTAAAAGGACACTCTTTAACTTAAATTTAGTTGGATTCTAATTCCCAACACAATTAGTCAAAACTGCTTTAATATTTCATAATGGCTTTGGTTGTATTTTCACCTAAAATGTTAAATTGTAACAAACTTTTCATTAGCAGAAATTAACAAAAAAAAGTATATTATTGGCAATGACAATTTATCACAACCACTAAAATTTGATAAATTGCTTTTATTTTGAATAACTTATTTCCAAGTTGGAAAATATTGATATTTCTATTCTGATATATCTCTAAATAAAAATGTTTTTGCATTATTTTGATATAGAAAGCTTAATATTGATGTAGCTTCTTTTAATTAAATTGATAAAAACTGGTGCAAAGATTCCCTGGAGTGTATCATCAGTGATGTTAATACTGACTCCACCATTGTTTAGGTTAATGCAAAAGTATCCTGTCACATTTTTCCCAATATTATGGAAATCTTAGTTTTTCTAGTTCTTTGTTTATGCATGCATTCATCATAATCAGCAGCAATCACATGTCATAGGGTGTGGTCATAGGTTTGTTGGGCACCAAACTAACTCCCTCTACATGTCTTGATAGATATTCATATGTAGCATGTCTTGGGCAAAGTATACCTATTGTTACCCATCCCTCTCCAAGTTGGACTATAGAAGATGTCTTCTGACTTGAAGGCTCACCTTGGTTATGGACCTGTGGGTATTGATTCCATTGGGCAAACCATCCACCCAGCATTGCCATATCATCACTTCACTGAATAGACTGCCAGTAGTAGTTCAGTCTCACGTGCAGATATAGCCTGCATCTCACTGTAGTAAATGTTTTCTGACTGAAGCAATCACTGGTATGAAACTCAGAACAATTACATATGATTCTGTGTGTGAAGTATTTTTAGTTCAGGACAACTGGACATGATAATATCATTGTCAAATAGAATTGTTGCAACAATTCAAAAAATCAGTAGAAAGTAAATAATAGAAAATAATTGACAAATATTTATAAGACTAATTGATCCTTTTGCATATGTTACTAGAAAACAAACGGCTATACATAATAAATAGTAAAAATAACTGCAAGAAATTTTAATTTTAAAAAAAAATTGCAAAATAAAAGTAATTTACATTTTTTTCTTTTCTGTTGGAATATACAATTTATCTGGAAATTGGTTTAAAGTTGTAGAAAGCTAGGGAGTATTTTTATGCTTTGAATTTATGAAATGAATAATGACAAGGAAAACTTATCTTAACCGATGCATTTCGTCCTCTCAGTGCCTTTATCAAGGCAAATGCAAGAATTTTATTTTGTAACAAGTATTTATCTATGAGAGCAAAAATCTTATTTTTTTATATAATTTTTAAATTTAAGAACGCTCATAAATATTCATCAGATTAGCTGAAAAGTCTATGGAAGATGCCAAATTACACAATTCCATGTCTAATAAAGAAAGTGAGTAAATGGTGTTCTTGAATTAATTTTTTTTTTTTTTTTATGCAAATTAGTATTTAAATTATTTTAGTTTCAGATTAATTTATGTGTTATATATTTTGAATAACTTGGTTATGAATTTAATCATTTCCTTTTAATTTTTTTTAACATTTTTATGGTCATGGATGTTGGCTTGGAAAAGTAGAAATTCTTTCAGGAATGGAGAAGTTGGAAAAAATCTGGGATGCAGATTTTTATTTTGATAAGATTCGATGGCAACACTCACACATTTTCCATCTAAGTTACTTTCTCTTTTAATAAGTGTCAAATTTTTTTAGATCAAATTTGTGGTTGAATATATTTCTATGTATAACTAAGACATTTGATAAATTGTTATATATAAGACCCCTTTTGTGTTCATAGAAAGGTTCATTTTGTTTTATTTAAATTTCTGCAAGTTTCTCCAGTGTACTATAAGGAACAGTTCTGACAATTTATTTTATATATACCTACTTTGGAATTATTACTGTTATCGATATTTTTTTTATAATAGTTTTGGATGTGGTTGTAATTATTTTGATGTTAAATTGGATAAATTGTTTTGGATAGCGGCAGTTATAAAGTTAATAAGTAGTATTATGTATCTGTTTTTATCTAATTTGTTGTTAATAGTGTTATCTTTTTTGCAGTTGTTGTGTATGTATGTATATATATATATATATATATATATATATATATATATATATATATAATATTGTGGATGAAATAAGGATATTTGTGTTTTCTATGTATATTTCTTCAAGTATTAGGGGCTGCAGATTCTTAGTGTTCCTAAATAGATTTAATCTTGTTACAGTGATAGGAATAAAACCTATCTAAATTTATTTCATACTGGATCATGTAAATATTTTCTTGCTTACATTTTATTTCTTTGTCATGCATATCACACACACATAGAATATTAAACTTGCTGCTGATATTTCTTCTTTTTTTTTTATACATTTTATAATTTCATAGTTAATTTTTTTGAAAACCTTCAGTTTAATTGTAGTAATATATTGCTTGATGTTTACTGATTTTTATATTCATTATATCTTAAAAGTAAATTTGTGCACAATGTACCTATTTTCACTGTTTTAGCTTAATGTTATACCCTTTTAATAGTATAAAATAAAAATTAAATATCATTGAATATTTTCTTAATTTGCTTTTTCTTTTTACCAACAATTAGTACACTCAAGTTGTCAAAAATTACACCTTGGGTAATTAAATCATGCAGAATGACTAAGATAATTTGGAGATAATCTTTGAATTATGCAAAGTAATTGCCATGTTCCACTAGATGTATAATAAAACTTTTTGTGGATGAAATTCTGGTTTCAGTGTTTGGATATAAGATCAAATTCCTGCCCTCTAAATCTTTGCTACTTTGACAAGGATTTGCTTCAACAGATTCTTTGCAAAATAGTTATTCAGACCAAGCTTGAAATTACCCATTTGTTAAACTATTAAAGAATTTTACAATCATTAAAAATATCAATTTATCATATCTAGGAAATACTATCTTTAAACTTCTTTTTGAACCTATAATTTATATTACATATAGCAATATTTTTATCCTAACTAATAACTTTGACAATTTTAAAAAAATAATTTTATGCTCTTATTTTACTTAAATATTTAAAATCTATTACTTAATTAAACCTCACACTAAACTCTAAGGACCATGCTTTTTCCACTCTATATAATAATTTAAAAAAAAAAAATAAATGCAAATTCCTTTCACCGTACAGGTATGACAGTTATCAAGAATCTTAAGATTTACCTTATCCCCACTTATTTTATAAATAAATCGATAACATTAAGCAAACATAACAGATCCCTCATGTTATTTTAAAGAAAATAAACTATTCTTGTCATTACTAATAGTCTTGCTTTCACAAACTTCCACTAAACAATATTATCTACAATTTTTCCTTCTCTTTGGAATTGATATCATTCATATTGTTATCACCATTTCACCTAAGTTAAAATCCCATTTGTTAGATCAAAGTAGTATTCATGCTCATAATGAACACAAACTACTAGGCATTGATATATTTCTATCAGTATGCATCAAATAATTTTAAACAATATCTATATATACTATACAACATTAATTGTAACAAAGTAAGTAAAAAACACTTCAGATTTTTGAAGCTGTTATATAATCAAGAAACCCAAAGCAAAGATTTTTTAATTTGGGCACTAGAATTTTAAATGTATTTAACAACTGATAACATTCATCCTAATAAAGAATTTTTCTTTTATGTTGCCATATACTCTTATTTAATGATAATGCACAAATGTTATAATACTAAATAGAAAAATTAAAAACACATGACAACTAACATTCACTTTTATCCTTTCATCTTGATAATACCCAGCTATATGAGTAAAAGCATTTATCTCAAATGTTTAAACCAAGGCTTGAGATTAATATCTCCCAGGAATTATGGAACTAAGTATCCCAAACTGCCCTAGTTTACAGTGCAAAAATGTCAAATTAGTGAAATTTCCTTCCATTTCATCTGCTGATATTTATTTTCAGTTATTTTGATAAAATTAATAATGTAAACCAAACTTTCTCTTTCTAAAGATACAATTCTTCCTCATATGTGAGGATCAGTTTTTTATGCCATGTCTCTTCAAATTGGGCTACTATTTCAAGAATGGTTATCACCTTTTCACATTTTCAAAATTGATAATTTCAAAGTTGTCTTTCATTCAAACTTGTTGCACTTCAAGTTGTTTCTTCCTACATATATCAAAATAGTTTCATTTTAAAGAAAAAAGGACACTCATCAATTTGGTGGGATAATTATAAGTAAGGTTTGAAGTTGTCTTTTACAAAGGTAATTCTAAGTTGAAAATTTCAATGACTTCAACTCTTAAAAAATGTAAATTACTCTTTGTAGAGCAATGTCTGATTTTTAATAATCAGTTTTTTTCATATCTCTGTGTTTCTACAAATCAAAAAGAGAGTATATTGCATTCATTTTGTGCAAAACCATTTGGTCCAATGCATCAAAATTCATATTGCTAGCCAAGTGAATGAACATTGCCAATTGAACCCCATTTTAAATCAGACTTGTTTTGTCAACATATATTACAACAGTTTTTAGATTTTCTTTATTGATGCATTTTAAAACTGTATAAATACTTATTGTATTTTGTCCAAACTATCACACTTGAATCACTTTCACATTGGCTGTTGTTTTTATGCATTTTCTTAAAAAATAATAATATTATGAAATAGAAAAATAAATACATAAACTGAATATATTTTTAGTTTAAATTTCACATTCAATTTTTTGAGTAAAAATTAAAATAACTTTTTAAGTGTCCTTTTAATGGTCATTCACTTGATTTCATTTACATTTGAGACTGGTAATATTTTTCCTAATTCTTGGGATTTGGTGATTAAATGGAAATTTTTTACATTTTCTTTTCAAAAAATGAAACTAGATACATTTTATAAAAAAAATAAAAACTGAACTGGATAAGCTTAACTTTGACACATGGATCCATAACAATTAATGTAATTAGTAGGTAATAAGTTTCCTTTTTTCTTTTCTATTTTTAATAATTATTTGTTTACTAATTATCCTGGTTCAGATCCTATTTTGAAGGTTAAAATGAAACTGTTACATTTCTTTAAAGACAAAATAGATATTTTATAGTTCTTCAGCTTTTGTAATACTTGTGTTGTCTTTTCATAATTTTTTTTCCTTAAGCTGTTATAACAGTGTTATGGAAGATAATAAGCATTTAATTTTTTTTTCTTGTGTATTAGTGCTTTCCATGCCAGAAAACCCTACCTGAGTGATTAATAAAATTTACATGAATCTTCTGTTCAATGGATGCTGATCCCTATGTGACCTGATAAGTATTCTAAGTGGGAGAAGCACAGGCCAACATATAAGACCCTAAATTCCTTACAATCTATGCTGATAAAGGGAATAGACATTTAATTTTTTAATTGATTTTTATCTCCACTCCCACCCAAAAGTAACAGAGGAAGGAAGAAAAGGCATTCAGTGACTGAGTATTCAAGCAACTCTAGCATTTATAATGAAGAAATCACTTCAAGTGAATCTTCAATTATGGGAACCAAGGACAATGAATTGCAGTAATACTATTTTGCTACAACATTTACATTGACCAAGTCATTGATATTAAATCTTCAACCAAAAGCAAAAATGATTATTTTTGATAGCCTTTGTTGGATGATATTGCACAAGTGCTCTCAAAATTTGTTTTTAGATGGGATTTGATATAATACCACTTTCAAGAAATGATAAATTCCAGGATTATTATCTATAGAAGGAGCTTATAAACAGATTTAGACTGCAAATCACTATTAGAAGCTGAAATGCAGAAGGACCATTCCAACTGTCCAGAAAGTCTTTCATTAGCTCCAATAAATGTAATTTTATTCATTTTAGTTTTTTTGTTTTGTTTTTTTTTTTTAGTTTGAAAATAAATGAGTTTAAAGCTTTACCATAAGCATTTTTTGGAAAGTTGACCAATGATTCATTTCATTAAACAAATTTCTGAGTTTTGTAGTCATTTGACAAGGTTAAAATTTGAGAAAAGGTATTCATATTACAAAGAAAAGAGTTTTATTGAATTCCTCATCCCAAAATGAGTAAAGTTTCAAGGCATATATTTCCAGTGGATACTTTTTTTATGGCAAGTTTATAGTATACTTGACATGTTTTTGCCCGACTGCCAAATTGCAATTCTGGTTTATTTTACATAGTGCAAATATGATGTTTTTTATTGATGTATTACTTAAAAAAATTATCTTCATCTCTGTTGTGCTATAAATCATAGTAAACAGTTGCAAGGCATTAACTGTTGAAATGAAACTTATACTTCTGTTTCAAGGTTTTGTTTTGTTTGTTTTTGTTTGTTTTTTTTTGTTTTTGTTTTTTTGTTTTTTTTGTTTGTTTTTTTTTTTTCAAACTTTAGGCTGGTCTGATAATTATTGATTCCATTAGTTGTTTTTTTTTTTTTTTTTTTTTTTACTTATATAAAACTCCATTTATAATGTTTTTTAATTTGTTTCAAGCCTGTATCTTCAGTTACACAATTGAAATTGTTTTTTTTTTTCCAATAGCACAAGACAGTACTAACAAACTTTGAATGGTTGTTAATTGAACTATCAAAAGATACTTTGGTACCATTTTTTATATTTTATCAAGTTCTCTCTCTCTGTCTTAAAGGTTTTTAGATATATTGAAAATACAATTTTAGTTTGTGATACCTAATTGGACATTACATTGGGATAATTTTATTTTTAACATGGATGCAATGGTAAACTTAATTTAAATTTGGTTGTATTCTTCTAAAAGTAACTAATTTCATAAAAATAAACATTAAAAGATCTTATCACAAATAGTAATGATCAGAATCTTAATAGATGGAGCATGTGTGTGCAGATAACGGATGAACACAAGTTAAACACTTTTTTTTTTTTTTTTACTTGTGAATTAAAATTGAATGGAAAATGAAGGATAAAGGACTTGAATTTAGATATTTATATTTCACTGTGAAAAACATTAGGATTTAATTCCAAGAAATTTGCTTTTATGAACAGCAAAATTTTTTTTTTTTTTCAATAAATTGTTGACTAAAAAGCTTGTATGAACCATTGACAGTCTAGATGTTTTCTGCTTATTTTAAACTAAATTTAAAATGGAATGGAGAATTTTAAAAATGATAAAAAAAAGTGAATTTAATCACAGTGCAAGGCAGACAATTGTAAATGAAAACATTTTGACTGATTTTGAATAGTTGGATGCACTAATATATTTATGTATAATGAAACCAGTGCACTATTATTAAAATATGATCAAAGTTATACTGAGTGGGAAAATTTTTTAACATTTCCACATAAAATTATTGAAAATTATTTAACCAACATGTTTAAAGTTGTGATTTCTATAAGAATTTGCTTTTCTATTTATTAATTTTTAAAATTTTTTTTTTTTTTTTTTTTTTTTTTTTATATCCTGTAGTGATTGGATTGAGCAAAATAAATATATTTCCTGATCATTTTAATGATGCATTTTATTATACTTCTAAAAAAAAATTCTGTCTTCAGTTTGTGTATGCTGATAGACACACATTTCTAAGTTTTGTCTATAATAAAAATGAAAACTGAACAATTGTCTATACCCAATAAATATACTAGATGATACCAATTTCTACCAGGTTTATACTCATTTGTATTATGCAAATAAACTAAATGGCGTATAAATTATTATTTATAATAAATTAAAGAGATATAAACCCCAAAAACATACTTGATAGACTTAATGTTCCATATATGTGGTTAAATTATTTTAATATTTTGCATGTTAATATGGCCTTCTTGACATTCTATAACCTTTATCAGATTTTCAGTCATTGATTTTTCTCAATTTTTCTATTGTTTCAATTTTAATATAATGTTCAGTGATTATCATGATGTCCCTGAAAATCATATCTTATGTCATTTTATTTTTCTGATTTTGTTATAATCTTTTACTGTTTCTTCTAAAGATTATATCATCCTTTATTTCTATGACAACCACAGACATGTTTCCCATTGAAGTATGGGTTTTTGTATCACAGAAGTTTCTAACCATGAACAATAGAAAAACAATCAGTATTTACATGGGTTAATTTTTAAAATACATTCAATTTACTTTTTTGTAGAAACAATATTTTATTATTTATATTTTGTTCAAATTTTCAGTTTTATGCAAATAACATTGCATGTCTTTATTTTTAAATTTGTTTGAAATGACGAAATTGACAATGATGAAAAACTGCATATATGAATAGCATAGTTTAGTTTATTGATTTGGCATTCAAATATCATTCACTGACATGTGTATATAAACACACACACACACACACACACACACACACACACACACACACACACACACACACCTGCTCTATGTACCCACCTACCTACATTTATATTTAATATTTATTTCATTCTTTATTTTATTACTAATAAAAAATGTTACATTTGGTTGAATGTTTGTTTTTGTTTTTTTGTTTTTTTTTCATCTTCTCCATGTTGAATTCTATTGAAAAAAAAAATTGCCTCTTTAGTGTTTGTAGATAAACAAATATTGAACATAACTACCACTGCTACTGTCATGAACAAGTATATTGATTTTTCAATAAGCTTGGCTTGTGGAATATAAAAGTAGACTGTCTGGTTGAATTATGTTAAACATTGAATGGTTTGCCTTGTGATGCTCAATGAAATATGAACTGACAATATTATGTATAGATGATGAATCTGTTAGCTTGAAATTACGAGGTTTTTATCTTTTTTACTTAACTGTAATATTTACAATCCTTCAATTGCAACCATTTTTCTTTCACTTTTCTCTTCTGAATCTTAGTTTTCTTTCTTGAAAATGGGTCAGCAATACTGCTTTCTTTTATGGTGGGATTTATACTTGACAAGTAGTTTTATTAGTAATGTTATCTGAAATAGCCAATGAAGCTGCTTGTGGCAGCAAACTACTGTTACTACTACTACTACTACTACTTGTACTACTACTATATAGCATCTCCACTACCACTCAGCATTTGTGTAACTGTGTGTGGCAGCACAGTAACATGTAAATTTTGGAGATAATCCAGGGCATCAGCAACATTTTGTCATTCATTGATACAGCCAAAGGATAATCCTGCTATATCCTCCTATCCAGTCCTGATGAAACTAATTAATTATTCCAATCTACTTTCTTTCTTTTTTATATCCACTAATAGGAAATTACTTTCATTATTAATCTTTTATTTACTCTTCCACCCCTTTCCCTAACTTCTCCCTTAGATGTGATCCACTATACCCTTTGTAACTGAATAAAATTTATATTTCTTTTAAGCAATTTTTCTTTTTGGAATATGACATTACTTTCTCATTATATCCTCAATATATTTATTAACTCATATTATTTTATTTGAAATTTGTTTGTAATGCTAATGAAAATTTTTTATTTTTTTCTATTAAGCTTTGTAAAACATCAGATATTTAAAACAAAAGAGCATTGATGAATTAATAAAAACAAATACATTTTATTGTTTACTTTTGATAATAATTTCTCTCTTAGTAACTTTTATTTCCTGCAAATGCAGATATTGTAAAATCATTCTTTTCCACCTTTTTCTTCTAGAAACTGATAAATTTGATAACTAGCAACTAGCAAGTTATAATAATATAAGCTCAAATGTTTTTTAAAGTTTTAATATTGTCATTTGATAATATCTAATCATTATCATAATCTTATAAACATTGGCACATTGAACATTCTTGCGGCTTACATCAGAAAACATTAAAATATGTTTGAAAATTGCTATAATTTTATATAAAGGTGTTTTTGTTTTTACATTACCAGAATTTATCTTAATATAATATTTATATATTTTAGTTTTACTATGTACATGAATGGCTATAATGTTTATTAATTTGAAATGAAAGTTTGCTCTTTTTTCTGATTTAAAATAGTTAAATAATTATTTTTTTAAGCAAAACTAAAAGGCTGTGCTGAGAGAGTTATGTTAATTTTCTACATTGGTAAATAATTAGTGTATAGTATTAGGAAACTACTTTTTTTTCTACAATACTTTAGTTTTAAAGCTAGTCAACATTCTAAGAATAAAATATTGGCCAGTTTTAAATCTATGGAAAGTATAATATACTGAAAGAAATTAAAATAAAAATCTCATAACCTCACAGATTTTGATATTATAAAAAATATTAAATTTTCCTAGAAATAATGAAACATGTAAAATACCAAGGCCAATTTAAATAACATTCAATAAACTATACAGTGTAACCTGGATATAAGAGAGTTGTCGGGACCGGAGAAGAAGTCTCTTATATCCGGGTTTGGTCTATTTTATATACATTAACACAGGCTCTAATTTGGGACCAGAGAAAATCTCTCTTCTATCCGGGTTACACTGTACTTAAAATTTGTAAACTATTAATTAGAACTATTTTTATTCTGAAATTCTTATTTTTCAATGAGAATCTCCACATAACTCAAAATTTTTATTAATATAGTTATATTCCCTTTTGAATGTCCCAAGTTAGTTTTTCTCTTAAATATAAATAAGTGTTATAAATGCTATTTTCTATCATTGGAGTTGGAAGATAATTTGTAACATTTTTCAATATTAGATAGCCTCAAACTGCGTGAGCAAGCATTCAGTTTAAACTCTCCTTCTAGCTAACAATGTCTTATATCTAATCATATCCAGTTATTCTAAAAATTGAATATATGATCTTATATATCTATTTCTATTTGTTTGCAAAATATTTCACTTTAGCTTTTATTTTATAACTAACTTCAGCTATTTATCAATGAATAATTGCTAAATTCCTTTCTCTTGTTTCCATTACTGTTTCTAATTTTTTTTAATAGTATTCTTTGTATTATTATCTCTTTCTTTATGAGATATTTTAACAAGTTTAAAGAAAAACATGCATTTACGTTACTTTTTTTATTTAATGCCTTAAAATTATTTGTAAAATAAGATGTTAAAACTTGAGCAAATAGTTGTTTTCTGAAGTTTTGAAATATTGATCAAAATAATCATTGATTATATTTTTATAAACTTGATAGTCATAATTTTTTTATTCAGTCTATTGATTCTAAAGCTTTATATATATATATATATATATATATATATATATATATATATATATATATATATAAGAGAGAGAGAGACGTCTGTTTATCTTCTGGTTCACATTCCTCCCTGTCTTTTGAACAAAAAGTAGAGGTTTATTTCTTGTTTCCTGTTTAGGATCAGGTTTTTGATTCCTTTTAAAATCTCCCCATTCTCTATCACTCTCAGTAACCCCTCGTGTCTTAATGGCATTATCACTTTTCTTAGGGTGAATAGATTTTGTACACACATACACACACACACACACACACACAAGTGATAGGATGATACAAGTATTTTTACCAATTCTGATACTGTTCTAAATTTCCAATACCTACAATGATTAAAATTCATTATTTTCATGCCCTTCAGTTGGTTTGGGAAACTTAATGAACAAAGTATATTTATTAATAAAACATTTAGTAGAAAAATGAATACAAAAGCTTATGAAATAAAGTTAGATATCCTTTTTATTTAAAAAAAAATTGGGTAAGAGTTTAAACAATAAAGAGGAAAATTTCTTTTCATAAAACACTTAAGTACCTAGCCACAGATCACATATTACTTTACTTTGGTTATCATCAGAAATCTTTAAAAAAAAAACTTCCAAACTACATTTTTCTGCTTGGCATTGGATACACTTGACATAATTGAGGTCTGAAAATAATAAACATTGGTTAAAATTTAAATTTTTCACTGTTAGAGAAAAAATGTTTCTAGCTTTCTAATATGTATAATTTGTAAAGATTCACATAATGGTTTGCTATTAATTATAAAATAAAAAATGATTTTTTTTCTTTTTATCCACCTTTTTTTAAGTTTTAACCAGCAAAGGCACCCTCTAATTATTATGCAATCTCCTTAAAATTTTATATGGCAGGTTTCAATGAATGGAACAAATTTAGAAGTGACAATTCAATTTGCAGCATGCACTTCAAAAAATAAGGACGCCCTAATATATAATATTGCAACAATAATAATCTAAGCAGAAAGGCATCATCCTATGTATTGTGGATTAACTCATGCATATATTTTGATAAAGTATCTAATCCTGCAGAACAGTGAATAAAAAAAATAAATGCAAATTTTAAATTTGCTTATAAACATTCAATAAGAATTAAATATGAATTATTACAGCAATTTAATAAATAATAAAGGATCTTCAATCTTATCTTAAAAAAAAAACTAATAAGTTTTACTGTCTAAAATAAATTTCTCACAACTAAAAATTTAATTTCTAAAAAGAATCAAAAAGGTTTTTTGTTAAAAGAAAAAAGAGTAAAAGTGCAACAACACAGTAAAAATATATCCTTTTGATCCTTTTTTTTTTTCCAAGGGATATAAGCAATTTTAACCACTTTACATTAAATTTTTTAAAATTATTAGGAAGTTGAAAGCTAAATAACGCTTGATCATCTTATAAGGTATGAGCTTCAACTGTTAAAAAGCATTAAAATAAGATTAAAGATGATTAAAATATTCATAAGGATGAGAACAACTGTAAATGTGTATTTTTTGTGCATATTTGTTTGTTTTGATTTTTTTTTTTTTTTTTTTTTTTTTTACAGTGATTTATTAGATTATTAAAAGATGAAATTTTACTAGTTTTATTTTAAAAATATTAAAACAAATCATGTTAAAAGTGGGAGAAATCTATAGCTTAATCAAGTCAAAAATTGGATAAAAATACTGGTTTTTAACTTTTTATACACTTTTACTTGTAAAACTTGCATCTTGTTTGGCTCTGAGGTGAATTAAATGAGAAAAATGTTCAAAATATTTTAAATGCCTTTTTTCTTTCTTTCTTTTTTCTTTTTTTTTAAGTAAATAAAGATAAAAAAATCTGTTTCAAAAGTTACAAAATTTTAAGAAATACATGAATTTCATAGAAACAAACTTAATTTTCATTTTTACATTTTATGTCCTGGTTACTGGAAAGATTTATTTTTGTTTACAACAACAAAAATAAATCTTTTCAATAACACAAAACTAAAAATGATTTTATGAATAATCAAAAACACATTGTTGCAATTTAACTGCCTCACCACAAAGATAATTTGTGACACAAGGTCAATTTTTTATATGAAGAAATCAAATGTGACATTGGTAGGAATTCTATATATACATTTATTTTTTTTTTTTTTTTTTTATAAATTTAAAAAAATAAAAATTGTCTTAAAAGAAAGCATAGCAGAACAAATTCATTTTTTTATTTGTGTTTATATTACATTATTTTTATTATATTTATTAAATTAATAATTTATAATATTAAATGGATGAATTTACAATGTTTAAAAAACTAAAAATAGGAATTTTATTTTGAACTGAAACGGACTTTAATGAACTTTATGGAAAGTTTGAGAACTGAGTAGATACTTGAACCTTTTTTTTTTTTTTCTTTTATTACAAGTAAAATAAATTTTTACCTCATACATAGGTGTTATTATGATTTATAGATTAATATCAATAAATATCTATATCGTTTTATCATTAGTGTCAAGAATGGAAAATTTTTAAGCTTTAGACAAAAAAGAAAATCGTTAGTTTAAAAATTTTCGAATGGTGATTCTGGTACCCAAAAGTTCCAATATTTCTGATTCTCAATTCTGATTAATCATTCCATCATACACACACACACACATATATATATATATATATATATATATATATATATATATATATATATATCTGATGCAATGAGAACAAAAGTAATATATGAATTCAATGTTCACAGCATTAATCCAAAAGAGGGCTCAATACCGATAGTAGAGCAATAATTATTTATTTATTAATGATTTTATCATATAGACAAAACCATTTTACTCACTAAAAGATGTAACTTTGTTTCAGTGCATTTCAACAGCACTGAAACGAAGTTGCATCTTTGTGGTGAGTAAAATGATTTTGTGTATATGAAAAAATGTATATATATATATATATATATATATATATATATATATATATATATATATATATATAATGCATTACTTTTATTATATTAATGTGTTGCTTATTTCTTTTTCATTTAAATTACAGGAAAAAAGAAGTAACCCACTAATACTTGATTTTTTTTTTTTTTTTTTATTATTATTAATCTGTAATTAATACTAGATTTTATTATAATAATTACTATTGGATTTTAAGGTGAATATGGGTTAATGAAATCTGTTAAACTGTCATTTGTTATAAAATGTACAAAAATATTTTACAAATCAGTTTATATTAAAAACTGTAGAATTTAATATTGCAAGTGCATGTTGAAAAATTCTCAGCCTGACATTTGGTTATTTAGTCAGATTTTGGGAAGTTGGTTCAGCTAAGAACTTTCCAGTATTGTATTGCTGGCATTCTTAATTTTAGATTATTTTTAAATTTGTGTATTTTATTTGCATTTGTAGCTAAGTTGATTTTTAAACTCTTAAGAAATAAAATTCTGGAATTGCTTTACATTTCTAGTGACAATAGTTTGTTCTCAGATTTTTATTGAACTTACAAATTTAAAAGTTCAATTTTTTTATATTCAATTCAAACCAGTATCCTTAATGATAAATTGTCAAGATGAATGTGACTAATTGATTTGAGGATGTTGTTTTTTGATTTTTATGAACCTCTTTGATTTCTATTGTAAATATAAAGAGAAAAATTGGTATTTACTAAACAAAGATATTTCATATAGTACCATTTAAACTTTTTAATTGCCAAAGTGGGGAAAATATTTCAAATTAGACTAAAGGGAATAAAAAAACAAGATTTTTCAGGCTACTTTTTGCTATTAAATTACCTTTATGGTGATCAAATGTAAATTACATGAAAATTCAATAAGCTTTTAAATGGTTATTTTAATTCTTTAAATATTGATTGATAGACTGTAACTAACTACAGTGTTCAATTATTTCGCTTACTTAATGTTTTTATGTATAAGTGTTAAAATTGCAATAATAATGTATACTTGAGAATTTATTCTAAATATATATTTTTACCTTACAAACACTTTGGTGTGATACATTTTAGAAATTAAATTAAAACCATGGGGGATGGTAAGAGGATGCAATTTCAAAAGTAAACTAATTTCTGTGAGTTGTACTTTTAATAAGAATTTTGCTTGCTAAAAGGACTGGAATTTAAAAATCTTATTGATTTGCGATGACTTAAATAAATTTGAATCTTAAATATTTATTAATAACTTGTGCTTCTCCTCTTCTTCCTCTAAACTATTAACTAAGAGATGGCAAATAGAAACTTTACATAAATTGATATATCTTTGAAATTACAAATGTTTATTTAGTACACAATTTATAATTTGTATTGTAAATGATTAACTAAGAAAATAACTTTAAATTGAAAAGTTAAACTAAAGCTCATTGTTATAATTTAAGATAGTTATTGATTTTATTTATTTAAAACTGCTTTTAATATTTTTTTAAAATTCTTTTTGTGTGCATATAGTATTTCTTCTCCCATTCAACTCTAGTTTCTCCAATCATTTCATTTTTTCAGTAGATTTTATATAATGAAAAATGAATAATTATGAGCTTTTTATTTGACAACAGCACAAAAGTATTATCATCTGTTGATATATCAATAATTTGTAATAAATTGAGATTGATGTTTTTATAGATAATTATAATTCAATACATTTACAAATAAATTTATTTTATACTAATGTCAATGGCCAATTACTAGGGCAATTTATGAGAAATAGTTTACTGAATATATTACTATTAAAAATATTAACTGTTGATTCTAATAAATTCTAATCATCTTGCAATAACACTAAATAATTTATTATCAGGTAATTTTTTTTATTTTGATCTCTCAAATTTAGAGATGAATATTGTACTTTCTGACTTTAATTTTTGGTGTTTTACTTGGAATATTTATTTTTGTTTATCCAGATCTTTTAAATAAAAATTATAAATAAAAAAAAAATTAATACTATTCATTTATTAATGTTACTACCACTGTTTGCATCAACAAGAGGAAGAAAGAAGAGATCACTGTACAAGTATTCACCATCCTTACCTGCAACAATTCTGTTATTTTATACATTACATGTATTTCATTATCATATTGAAAGAAAAACCAACTTTATTCTTCCTCAAATATGTCCTTCCTATTAAAAAGAAAAAAAAATCTTATTAGAACCTTGATCTTGGTTAATATTATGGTGATGCATAGTAAAACTGCTTTTTGCCAATGTTAAGTTCCATGCCATTCATAAATTATCTAGAACATGATGTCATTTGCTTACATACTTGTGGGTCTGTCTGTTTCTATGTAAGTGGGAGAGTGAGTGGGAATATTTCAGAAAAATCAATATGCCAGCTGTGTTGCTGCAGTAATTATTCCAATGGATGTGCTCCCTATCACAAGTAGAATATTCTATTATGATAGAAAGGGGTGTTAAGATGGCTGCTGTCTACTTATTAAGACTAGTTGAAACAAAAGTAGACAGAGGGGGTTGAAATTGGTCATTTCAATTATTTGCCCCTGGTGATTTACCTTATTATAATAATCTTGCTCAATCACATCAATACTGCCTACCTGACCCATATGTTTGAAAGAAAGAATAGAGAAAATAAAATTTTATTAAAGTCGCACATTCTGTTCCTGCCTTGTCTCCCCATCCCTGATTATCAGTGAGCATGCCCTGTGTGTTAGTCAACTGTTTCTGCCATGGTGGCTACCTTGTGGAGAACTCAGATCTAGCAGAGATCCTCAGCACATCACTTATATCGGCAATGGAAGTTACACAAACTGTGAAATCATATCGAATGTAAGTTCATCTTTGCTGATGGATATCTTTGATATGTTTTTCTCATAATTTCCTTTTAATTACTTTGTAAAATGTATTGATGTTAAATGTGAAAAATTGATGTTACTCTTATTCTGATGCAGGCTCAACAAGAGATTCTTACTTTCTCTTTGTTAGTTGTTTAATGTCTTTTTCTCTTCCTCGTGCCTTTGAAACATCACTGCAAGAAATTTCTGTAAGCAAATAAACATAATGAAAACCTTTATCCTTAATTCTAGAGTTTTTATCTATGGGCTTCTAAATGCATTTTATATTAATGACCCACACCATTATTTTGAAAGTGATCTTATCCATGTTGCCTGATATTGAATAACGCTTTTTATGATAGAGAGATATCCATTGTTTTATGTTCTTTTTTATGCAAGTTCTTATTGAATTGTCTTCATTGAAAATATTTCTTATTATAAAGATGTTACATTGACTGCAAATTGTTACATTTTCTCTATTTATAGATACTTGTTCTGATGTGTTCTCCTTTCTCTTTCATTTTCATCTTGATTCTTGCCTGAACTCATTATTCTCTTTCATGTCTTGATTTATGAATTTTACAAATTTTTTTTTTTTTTTTTTTTCCCTCCCTATTACTGTTGAATATTTAAATTTTTTTAAGTTTACATTTACTGGTAATATGTTATGGTTTAAAAATAGATTTGATAGGTTTTCCACAGCTTTATTGATTTTTATAAATCTACAAGTCTTACAGATCTTTTAGAATACTCATAACGAGATTTTTATTGATACTATTTGCCAAGAATTGCAGTGTCAAAACTGTTAACTGAAAGATATCAAATATGTTTTAATTATGCATAGCTCAGTATCATTAAAATGAGTTTGTCATTTTATTTTTTAGAAAATCAGTAAAATAACACTATCTATTAATGTTTTATTAAATTAACTATCCACATATTTTAATTTAGAAATCATTTTGTGTATACATTTTGAACCTACATTGACCTGCTTCCTTTTCAACATAACTCCAGAGGAAGCCATATTGGATTTCATCTCTAACAAATACATTACCAAATACTTTAAATCAAATTTACCCTTGAAAAGATTCAAATGAAACACTTTTTCTCGTAAATTCTATAATAATCCTTTGTTTTTTAGATGTTTTAACTTTCCTTTTCTTCTTTCTTTTTTTTTTTTTTTTTTTTTTTTTTTTTTACTAATATTTAAATTTGTTTAAAAAAAATCTATTTGTTAAAAAAAACTGTCTGTAAGGAATAGCAGTTGATTTGCATTGGATGAGTTTGATAATTAACAATTTGTTTTTGTGTCTGTGTCATCTTTTAGTTTGTGTGTGTGTGTGAGATATATATATATTGTTTGGAATGACTTTCTGATCTCATTAATAACTGGTCTTTCTTTATATACTCAAATGATATTTAATTTCTGCACTTTGTTCATGATCACACTATTCATCTTATTTCTTTTACTAAAAATATTCTTAATATCTTGATAAGGCAAGAATAACCACTATTAAAAGGATATAAAATATAAAGATTTTTCTTATATTTGCATAGATGCATTGAAATCTTTTCATTTTACAGTATTATTTTCCATTGAAGCAATCATTTATAAATAAATTCTTGAGTGTTCATTTTTTATTGTGTTCTAATTTAATATTTTTATTTTATCATTTTACAGTAGTTAATTTTATTAAAAATCCATATTTAAAAATAATGTTAACTTGATTTAAAAAAAAAAAAAAAATAGTTGTGAACAGGGGAAGGGGCATTTAAATTGATTTTCTGTAACCTACCTAAAAAGTAAATGTTAACCTTCTTGATAGATATAAAAGTATTTCAAGGTTTCTGTAATATGCCGTTCACTTGAATAGCAAAAAATATTTCCATTCATTCTGGAAAATGAAATAAAGCCTATACTCATTGAATTTTGTATCAAATAGAATAAAAATTACTAAAATTTGCAAAGCACTTGTGCCTGGTTTACAAAATACAAATGATTCATTAGCAACTCTATTAGTAAATGCAAAATTGGTATGACACCATCAATATTGTTGCTACTTTGAGAATCAAGCAAGATACTATATTATATATTACAATATCTTCAGATCAATGTTAAAATAGATATTATGGTTATTACTGAAGTGGGAAGCAGGTGTTACATTTAAAAACTGTTGACTTAATATTCACCTGTAGAATAACAAAATAACCTTGCTCTTTGTATGTTTGTTTTTGAAGTAGTTTTTTTTTTTTTTTTAACAGATTTTTAACTAGTTGATTAAAGTCTCTTATATCTATGCAGTTAATGAATGATAGCATTGTGATCAGTGTCAAGAAACCAACAAAAGAATAGGATAAAGATGTTTTAATTATGAAATCTTACATTAAATTGCATTGTTTTAAGAATTGTTAATTTTTCTGCACAATTCTTCCCAACAAATTCTTAAATAGTAAATATTATTTTAAACACACTTTTTTATATTTTCAGAATGTATTCACTGTTCTAGAATGACTCTTGCTCATTATAATTAATGTTGTTTTTTTTTTTCTTTTTTCTTCATCATAATGAACTCCTTCTCCTCCCCACATTCCAGTCCATAATTTTTCCTTAATTTTTAATATACACAATTCTTTAAATAATATCAAAGTATTTTTCATGTTATTTCATAGTTAATTTATTCTAGATTTATTGTTTAAATAATTTCAAAGTTATTTTTATTAGATAAAGCATTGTCAATGTTTTTTTTTGTTTTTTTTTCTTTACTTTTTTGTAGTTAAGTCAAATCTATCCATGTTGTTTACTCACTACCATAGATTTTCAATTAAGATGAAAGAAATTCTAACCAAAAATTAATACTGGTTCTTCTGGGTAGAATTTTCGTAAAATATAGAATATTATTTGTATTGATTTTACCTTAATATTTAAACATTTTGTATATTTATATTATATACAATAGGAATATTATTTTTTCATTTTGAATAAATTAACAACTCCATGTTCCTTGTCAATCTTCATTTTCCTCTTGAAAATCAAATGTTTTAATATTTTTTTTCAATTTATTGTAATGGCAGTGATTAAATTTTATAATTCATGACCCATAGTATAAAAAACATAATTGAAATGGACATAACATTATTAAGTACAATCTGTGTGTGTGTGTTATTGAAAGTAATTATTAACAGGAATATTAAAATGTTATTTTAGACAAACACATCAATGTATTAAATATAGATCATATTTATATTGTTAATTTAGTTGATTGGGAGTCTTATTAGTTTATCTTATTTTTTCATCAAGATAACAAGCCAGGCATAACTGATTTGTTTCCTTTCAAAATGTGCTATCAGATTGTGGCATTGATCATAAAAAGAAATTTCCTTCTGATTGTTCAGTGTCAAAGCATTTTGAAAAGCAAATCTCGTTGAGGACAAGTTACTTGCTGAATATTTTGAACATATATAGATAATACTAGCATTCAGTCTGGAAACTGAAAATATCAGTTAAAGTATTCTGTGTCTTTCCACTTATATCTCATGATTCAGTTGAATAAAGCTTAATATTTAGAGACTGTACAAAAACATGATACTTGTTTAAAATGTTGTCACTGATTATCAGTAATTGAAAGTTTCTATAAGTAGTAATTATTAGTAAGGATTTTCAGTGCTTTAGTTATAGAATAGCCAATGGAAGAAACTGTCTGTTACAAAATATTAAAATAGTTTTCTCTCTCTCTTTCTCTCACTCACTCACTCATTCACAAATGCTTTCATTCTTGACTAAAATATATTAGATTTAAATTCAGTTTAATTAACTCTTTCCAGTCAAAGAGTTAATGTTTCTAGGATATAGTGATTTTCCAAGCGTAACTTAGATGTGGCACAAGGCCGAAATTATGGGGCACCCAGTAAGGATCGAACTCGCTACTCGGTCGTAATTATTCTAGCAAGACAAGCTTGCTAACCATTACACAACCTTGAGATATGATTAATTTATTTATGATGTTTTGGGAGTTTATGCCTTTTGTTAATTAATATACATGAATAGCTGTTACCAGTGCTTTTAAAAAGTATCTTCATTTTAAATAGAAATTCCTATGTTTGTCATCATGATTTTGATATTTGACCACAAAGACAAGATTTTTAACTAATTAGCATTAAAGTAAATTAATGTTAAAGGCTCTATTATAAGTTTAGTGCTTGCAATTTACGAGACAAGCAATATTTTAAGCACTTATACCAGTTTATTAATTTTTTTATTTCATAAACTAATACTTACATACCTGAGTGAATTACATTAAATATTGAATTATAAAGATTACAATCTCTAATAAAGTTAATTTTTTTATAGGATTCAGAAAATGTCTGCATAAATTACATAGTGTTCTCTTAGAAATGATAAGCATTTTTATAACACTTAATCATCGTATATTCATATGTTCTGTTGTATCCACTGTCAACAACCATTTCAGTTTTTATCTATGATTTCTTTCTCTGTATTTTGATATAATGGGTATAATTCTCATTTGCTAAAATTTGTAACATTTTTGTGTGTGTGTGTATATATATATATATATATAAGATATCAATACATCTTCAATTAAAATATTTTGCACAAATATTTATTTTGTAACAGTTGCCTTTCTTATAAAGTCACTTAATTAAGTGGTTAATATTAATGATATAGAGCAAACATTATTTAGTGAAAATGTCTGATAAATATGTACTAGGCTAGAAATTTACTTACTGCTCTTTATTTTTTTGTGGGGGGGTGCACACACCTGTTTATATTTTCTTTGATATCTTATTTTACTGCTTAGATTTATTCTCCCTTTATAGGAGAAACCCCCTATCTGATTGGAGAACACACTTAGTAAGTAATTAAAGTAATAAGTAATGTCATATCAAAGATGAAATCCATTAATACCTTATGTATGTGGGTGTGTTTTTCTTGACTTTATCCAATTTTGTATCTATTCTTACACCTTTTCTTATTCCAAATTTGTGGTATAATTGTTGATTTTTACAGCATAGTATTTATACCTATGTAGAATCTGAAGTATTTTAGTTATTCTTGTGGAGTTTCTTTTTACTTATAAGCCACCTGCATTAAATCATTAAAAATATAGTTATATGCTAATTTTCATTCTAATTAATTTTAAACCTGTTTAACTTTTTTTCTCTCTCTACACTGACATATGCACTGCAATAATGACTTACTAAGATTCTTACACCCACTGATGACTAAGAGCGTCATATTTAGCCAATAATTGCAGCCAACTTTCCCCTCGCTATTCTGACTCATTCATCTCATTTGACAGTCCCCAGGTTTCTTTCTTTGGTCAGGTAAGGAAAAAAGGGGATAGAAAGACATTTGTAGGTGTTTATGTGTGTGTGTATATATATATATATATATATATATATATATATATTATATTCATTTGGTTTCATTTTAGGCTTAACATATTCCTTTTTTTTTCTTTTTTTTTTTCTTAAATAATCAATATAATTCTTTGCAGTGATGAACGTAAACAGAATTTTGCTCATCTATTATGGATGATATTGTCAATAGGACGCCGACTTAGATCTATTAATGTAACCATATTTTATTCAATACTCTAATTTTAATTTCACTTTATTTATATTTATCTATTTTAAAATATTTAATTTTTTATATTAATTGCTTTCATTTTGGGGATTATAACATTAAATTTACAAAAAAACAATTCTATTTTTTATAACTAAAAATGAATTCATTTAATTTGAATTTAACAAACAATTTTTACCTGTATTATTTATTTAGAAATATGACTTTTTAAACTTAGCATTTTGAATTATGTCATTAATGGGGCACTTCATGTCTTTACATATTGTGAAAAATAATTTGGATAAGACTATTTAATGTTCCTTTGCATTTGTGTGTGTACATGTGTGTAAAATATATATAAAATCTGTAAGTGGAAAGGATAATCCAAGTAGGTCTTTTTAATATAAAATATTAAAAGATAGATCCATAGAGAGCTCAATGTATAGTATACAAAGCAATATGATATGCATCAAAGGAAAGCTTAACACATCACAAAAATAGTCATTTTTCCTTGATGTGTGTGTATATAAATATGTTTTAATTTTTCATAGAGAATTGCTTATTTATTTAGTATTTATAACTATTGTACTTTTTAAGGAATAAGTATACTTTTCAAGATGTATTAATTATGTTAAATGGTTATATAAAAATACTTCCCACAAAACACTGCAATTTTATTCCATAATTCCATTAGTAATGCTTTGGAAGAGCTGAAATTATTGCTGCTACCTAGTAACTATTGCTAGTTAAAAAAGAGAGAAAAAAATCAATAAGCTATGCATAGCATTCTCCTGCTCCAGACATAGTTGTATATAATGTAAGATGATGAACTGCCAACAACCCAGACTGCCTCATAACATGTGTAAGAATTCTGTTGTCAACTTAGATGATTATCTTTCTGTTGAACATTTAAACATATTTTCTAACTTTATCTAAAAACTATAAATTTTTGTTGTTGAATTTTATTTTATTTTTTACTTTATAGCTAAGTATGCTACCAAAAACATTTCTCTATTGTGATAGAAGCATGCAGGCAATGGCTGATTCCATTTTAGATATTTTATGCTAATTTGTTGTTCTCTTCATGTCCATTATGGCTTGTGATGTATGTACACAAATACAGTCTCATGTTATATAAGGTTATTGTTATCACTGTTATATATGTGCAGCTACTCATTATGTACATAGAAATTATTAATACATGGATAATGTGATTGGCCTATCAGCTTGGTGAATCAATGCAAGGAATTGAAACTTGATTCTCTCTTTTTCTCTCGTGTGTGTGCAATTACAGATCAGTACTTTCTCTTACATTCAAATTGGAAAATAATTTAATATTTTATCCAAAATACTTTAACCCTTTAAATTGTTTTGCTAATTATCTTATCTCCTCCTGATCTCCAGATGTAACAGATAAAATGTCTCCATTCTCTTTTCTTTCACTCTCTCTTACACTCTCTCTCTCTCTCGTGTGTGCATAGCTGATTGTCCACTGTTGTAAATGGTTGATATATTAACTTTTGAATATTGTTGGTAAACTTAAACAATAGAGCTCATTAAAAAAAAAACACAAAAAAAGGTGGGTATTGGTCAAACCCCATTTTCATAACAGGGCATTACAGAAATTTAGGCAGGTAAGTAACTTTTTAAAAATGAAATTTGATAGTGTTAATGCTTTTTAAAAAAAAAAATTTGTAGCAACAAAAAATTTTTTATAATTAAATTTTATAGAATCTCTGACATGATCTTCATTTCCCCAAGGACATCATTTGTCATCGTTTACCACCTGCTGTAAGGAAAAATAAAAGCTCAGTTTTCATTCAAGGCATTTGACTCTTATAAGAAAACATGTACTGAAAAAAAGGTTAGAATGCAATATAACTTTAACTTGAATGTCTTTTATTATTCTTGTTGTTGGTTGCGGTTTCTTTAAACTTTATAAGTATTTTTATGGAGATTTATTTCAATTTAAACTAAAACTCCAACCCAGAAAAACATATTGAAAATGTGGGTTAATTAAGAACTCTAATTTTTAACTCTACCCCCTCAGATTTTGAAATAGTTTATAAATTAAAATAATACAGGTTTTGTTTTAGGACAATTTCAATTGTTATAAAAAGAAATCAAATTTTCTATAATGTGATTGGGGTTTTTTTTTGGGGGGGGGTAATGTACATCATTGAAATTTTTGTAGTTCATAAAAATCTATTTTGATTCTTAAAATTTTTTTCTCTCTCTCTCTCTCTCACTCCCCACCCCCACTTTTAAATATGATCTTCTAGTGATTGTTATAAAAATTCTTATAAAAGACTGTAGCAGTTTTGCTAATACATATTAAGTAAGCATTCTGCCTCTTCTACCCTGGCAAGCCCTGAACAATTGTTAAATGTTATTATATTGAATAGCATTTTATTGCATTGTGATTTCTTTTTACCATTCATGAATGGGTCTCACTGTTATACCAGAGCTGATTTATGTGTGTGAAATCAAATTTGAGAATGTGTAAAATGTCTGAAACCCTAAGGTTGATAATTTGGGGTGGAGGTTCAGCTTGTAAAAATCATTATACAATGGTAAGGTGGTGGAGTCTACCCA
Source organism: Acanthosepion pharaonis (assembly GCA_903632075.3). NCBI lineage: Eukaryota > Metazoa > Mollusca > Cephalopoda > Sepiida > Sepiidae > Acanthosepion > Acanthosepion pharaonis. The sequence goes on from CAHIKZ030001284.1 coordinate 81,239, forward strand.
ATAACTGTAATAAAGCATTACAAGGGGGTGGTAAATTTACAGATTTTACTGTAATATACATATTGAATGACTTATACTGTCTGAAATTTAATCTAGAAGCCTTTATTTATAAAAATGTAGAACTTGTCTCAAAATAATTTTTTTAATTTTATGTTCTCCTGATGAATTCTTTTCTTTTAGCTTAGTATTCATTTTTATCAGCAAATCATTAACTAATATTAAAAACAATGGAATCTGAAAAAATTCAGTTTCAGTGAATTTAATAACTTTAAAGATTATATGTTTAGACAAGAAACTTTAAATATTTTGTGGTCATAAATTACCTGATAGGTTGAATGAATATTAAATAGCAATGTATAAATAGAAAATATTTGGAAAGCACTAACTTAGTAAATATATGTAAAGGAGGCTATGATAAAAACTAAAAAGTAAAATGAACTAGTTAATACTGCTGATCTTCATGTAACGATAAACAAATGCACACTACCCTGTTTTAATGTATATATGTATAATCTATACAATACAACACCTTCTTCTCTGCTTTCTTTTTACCTTGCATATAGTGAGCATTGTTAGTTTTAGCAAAATGCTCTAAATTTGATATTATTATATGACTTACAAAATTGAACTAATTTCTAAAAATCAAAATTTCATTAATAAATTATATTAAATTTAAAACTAGATGTGTTTAAACCAAATATTTAATTTATTATATTTTATCAAGTTTGCATGAAGAGAAGTAGTACTTAGAAATTTTTAGAATTTGAAATTTAGTTGGTATTGTAGATACTGGAATTGATAATACTTTAGTAATTAATTTAAGTTTCTTGATAAGTTTCAAGTTTTGAAAAGAGTTTTATCAATCACAGTAGATTTTCATTATTAAGATCATTTAAAAAGCTTTTACACTATCTTTATCATTTCTTCATGAAGTTATGGCAAAAATATACATTTGTTTTTAATCTTTGTTCAGTAAGTTTGTAAAAGACAAAATAGCTTTTTCACAATTCATTATCTTCCTATCTTGAAGGAAATAGTGCTCAGCATAATTGTCCTTTCATAGTGTTAATAAAATAATTCACATATATTAGTGTATCTGTGCTGTTGATTTCTTTTCTAGCTGAATATTATATTTTCCTTTTATTAAATTAATTCTTAAATAACAGTAAATTTTCTTCAGTTATTACTGCATAGTATAAGTGAAATTGTGTATACTTGATATTACAAAAGCACAAATGTACCTTGCCTTGAAATTTGTGAAATGTCAAATACCTTTATGGGTTGGGGGTCTTTTTGACAAAAAAGTAGAGCAAAATTACAAATTAGTATTTTATTGAAAAAAAAATACAAAGACTAAAACCAGGTCCAAAGCTGCTTAAAATTGTATTTTTTAAACTTTTATTGCAGCAAAATGCGCACTGATTTCCTCAAAGTCTAATTCTCATGCCAAATCACAATTGTTGCCAAGTAAGACATGCTCTGTAGAAAGTCTTGTAAGACACACTAGATCAAGTTTATTTGTCTCAGCATCTCTTTTTTTCCAAATTTCCTCAAAATAATCTGAGTGCTGGATCTCAGAAATTCTCTCCGTAGTACTGGTCTGATGAAAGAGTTGCTGAGCACCTGACTAGTTCCCTTCTGGGTCAAAAGTCAGAAAGGTATTTATCCATGTATAGAATGTCTTGGGCACATAAAACTAGTGAAGACCATCCCTATCCAGGTCAAACCACAGCCGGTGTCCTTCAAATTGAAAGTTCACCTTGGTCACAGATGTGTAACTGTAGATTCCATCTGAGGAATGCTCCACTCTGACTGTTGACTTCAGTTTATGAACTCATCCACCCAGCAATGCCATGTTATCACTACACTGACTTCATATGTAGCTATCCCATTGTGCAAGATGGACATTGATCCTATAAAAAGGTTCATCCACCCTTTGATAGGTCTTGTTTTTAATTCCTGCTGAGTGTCTAGTCACCTTCCTCGCCACAATAACCTGGTTCCAGTTTAGTCACTAATGACTCAATTATACAGCTGGCAGTACTGGTTTACAAGGTACCAGTAGCACTTGTAGGGCGACCTAATATTGTGTGTGTGTGTGTGTGCATGGACACACTTTGTAGTTGTTGTTTTTTTTTTGTTTTTTTTTGTACTGGATATAGGTGCAAAATAGATTGTCAAATGTAGATATACCAATTATAGTTATATCTGTTTAAATTATACAAACTGATCAATATATAAAATATGTAATAAATATGGAAAAATATTTTTTGTATTAAAACTTTAATAAAAATAATAGATTATACAGAATGAATAGTAAAAATAATACAAATCTGTCTATCGCTTGATACTACAGTTTAAATGATGATTAATAAATTGAAAGATCAGTAAATGTTCTATTAGGCATTGGCATTTGTCCTATTTAACCCTAAGTAATCAAATTGTATATTTGACTTAGTTACCAAGTTATTTGCTAAATTTCATTGAAACATTTAAATAACCATCATTTAATTTACTATTTTTAGTGTTATTTGTTTTGTAAAACATTTATGTATAAAATATATGTGTATGTGTGTATATATGTATATAATATGCAATTTATTATATATATTATTTATATATTATATATGCGGGGTACTTATTGGAAAGTGCTCAATATCAGTGATAGAGCTAACATATTTAGTTGGATTGATGTGAATTTGTGGCCCTGGGTTTCATGTTTTTGACAATCGCAAAAGCATGAAACCCAGGGTCACAAACAAGATCAATCAATCCAACTATATATATATATATATATATATATATATATATACACACACACATACGTTTCATTAGACAACAGACAAGGTACTGCAATTAAGCTTTTTACTTAATTTTTTTGTGTTCAAATGCGTGTTTTCTTTTCTAGACACTGTGTGTAGAAACTGTTCAAAGGTCCTGTAATTCTGAGCACTTTCAGCTATACTTTTAGCCATTATCAAGGATGATTTTATTTTTACTTTTTAACTAGTATGTTTCAGATGGAATCTGGTAAGTTTGTGTGTGTTTAAATAGGTTCTAATGGAGCTGTGGTCAGATAGCTTACATTACACCTATCTGGATAGATGTGAAGTAGTGTGACATGTAATTATTTATGAGTTTGGTTTGATCAGAAACACAGTTCCTTAAGGGGCATTTGAACTCATAGATAATGTTCATTCATTGTAATTTGGATTTTGCTGGTGTGCTGTTACTTTTGAGGATATGGTTAGTTGTTTTAAATTTTTTGTAGTAAGTAATTTTTTTATTCAGGTCATTTAGAGTAGTGTATTTTTTTGATATTTCTAAGTGAAGATTTATCTTGTTTATAGTTGACATGCATTTGGCCTTTCTAGAAAATATTTTTTACCAGACTCCATCAAAAAAACTAGTAGAAAATACAAGTATAATGGCCTCATCCACATATAAAAAAAAAAATTAAAAAAAAAGGATTAAAAATAATGGAAGCCTTAATAATAAAAAAGAAAAAAACCAACACTCAATAATATTAACTATGAACATGACCACAATGTGCTGTGTTCGGAAAATAAAACATCCTTATAACTCTAGATACATACACACAACCCATACATCCAGTTAAAAAATAAGAATAAAATCATCCTTGATAATGATTAAAGTATAGCCGAAAGCACTTATAATTACAGAACATTTGGACAGTTTCTACAGACTCGTGTCCAGAAAAGAAAACACGCGTTTGAACACAAGAAAAATTAAGTAAAAAGCTTAATTGCAGTACCTTGTCTGTTGTCTTTAATGAAACATGTATAAATGAGGGGGTTGCTGCCTAAATATATATATATATATATATATATATATATATACACATAGAGGATGAGATGGATAAAATGTCATTTAAATGATGTAAAAATAAAAAATAACACTGACATCTCATTTTAACATATATTTACCAAAATTACACAAAAATATCTTTAAATACTAAAGAGTATATTTACCCTTGGTGTCCAGATAACTTCAGAATCCCCTGCAACTCTTTTAGACAGTCTCCTTGTTTAAGTTGGTGAATGATTCCATAATTTTTATCTTCAGTTCATCTTTGGTGTTACAAGGAGTTTTGTTGGTATTTCGCTCAACTCTGCCCCACACATAATAATCAAGGAGGTTCGACTCTGGGGAGTTAGGTGACCAGATGTAAGAGATGATGTGGTTGCAGAAATTGTCTGACAAGGTTCTCTTGCTTGTGTGGTACAGTGCAGAATCCTGTTGCCAGACATAGGGTCTTCCAGCAGCCACCCTCTTGACCCAGGGCAGCATTACCTCTGCAAAGCACTTGATGTAGGCCTCCAAGTTTGTGGAAAAATGAATGAAGACATAATGTGGCCATCACTAGTGATCATATCAAATACCATAATATGGATTGGGTATATCTTTGAACTCTTTCTGAAACATTTTCAGATTGACACCTAAACACTCTGAAATGTTCATATTGTAGCTTTCAGTGTAAATGCCAAGCAGTACAGCATGCCATTTCCAATATCTTGTGGAGTGAATTGCATCATGATGCTCTTTTTCTCACAGATGGTGCCCAACTGATCCTACTTGTACTGTGCAATCATCAAAAACAATGTGCAAAATTAAAAATATAAAATTGCAAGAATTTACCCAAGTACCCTCTATATCATAAAATTAATCTGCCAACAATTTTATGATTTTTTTATACTTATAAATTTTTTCTTCATGTCAACTAGATTCTACCTTTTCTGATATTTTGCCTTACAACACAGCATTTTATTTTTATCTGATTTCACTTTTTTAAAGCTAAGGACAAAACATTTTTTAATGATTTATTCAAGAAACAAAATGTTTTTGTATTTACAGAAAGAAAATTGAAGAGATTGGCAAGATGACTGCCTTGTCTCAGGAGGAAATTATCTCCAACACCAAGACAGTTATACAGGGTCTGGATACTCTGAAGAATGAGCATAATCAAATACTCAATAGTCTTCTGACTTCAATGAAAACCATCAGAAAGGAGAATGGAGATACTAACTTGGTGGAAGAGAAAGCAAATATCCTCAAGAAATCTGTTGATTCAATTGAACTGGGCCTTGGAGAAGCTCAGGTAATTTCTTTTTTTTATTCATGTTTTGCTTATTGTAATAGTATTTTTATTGTAATCATTTCAGAATATTGCTGTTTTATATTCTGTTTTGAGTTTTCAAATATCTATTTCCTATGTGTTTTCCCTGTATAATAAAAATTAGTTCTAGTATTTCAAAACTGCACTACTTCATTTAAATATTACTTAGAATTCTCAGATTAAATTTTATGTATTACATATTAAGGGAGATCCTTATTTGAAATATAACCATAAAATGTTATATCTTTATGAATTTTGTAAGAAGTATTTAATTCTGATAATTTCAGTAAATTTTAATTTAACAATGTATTATAAAAAAAAAAAAAAAAAAAAAACTTGTTTGCTTTTCCATAAGCATAATTTTACTTTTTATGAAATTTTTAGAATGTTTTGTTTCTTTCACTCTATAATTGTTAACTTATTTATTCAAATAAATTAGTTTAGTGATAAAAATTATATAATTTAATGATCAACTATAAGTGATTAAAATATCAAGATGATTGGAATCTTCTTTTTGCAGGTGATGATGGCGCTTGCTAATCATCTTCAGCATACTGAAGCTGAAAAACAAAAACTTCGAGCTCAAGTACGCCGATTGTGTCAGGAGAATGCCTGGCTCAGAGATGAATTAGCAAACACACAGCAAAAACTTCAGATGAGTGAGCAAAAGGTGGCCACAATTGAAGAAGAAAAGAAACACCTAGAATTCATGAATGAAATGAAGAAATATGATACAAATGAAGCTCAAGTGGTAAGCATAGCTCTTAACTTCTCTCAACATAAAAACACACATTCACATTGTTTGAATTGAATTTTTCGTTAATTTCTTCATGCTTAGTGATTTTAATCAGCAAATCTCCTTTATTTTCAGTCTGCTCAAAGTATAAAATTATAAGTTTGCTATACATCATATTTCAGAGTAGAAATCTGTCCTATAAGTTAGATAACTTTTATTTTACACTTATGTCCATTGATGTTTATATTTTCTGTCTGATTCTCTGGAATAAAGTTATTATTTACACTATTTACATTCAGACTATTGTCCTCAACCTTGATTTAATAATTTCTGTGTGAATTTCTAGGATGCAAAGAATAGTCTGAATGTAAATAAAGCTATTTATATATTTATAATGGCTAAAATTATAGGTATTTAAAAATGCTTATGTGTAATATTTCAATATTTTTGCTGTGTAATATACATCCATGAATTTGCAAAGGATGTTTTCTTTGTAACTTTCTCACTCTGAAACCAGGATTTTTGATAACTTCAAATATGACTAACTATATATTATCAGTATTAAAGACCATTAAAGCAAGAATTATTCAATTAAAAAGAAAACCTGAACATCAGTCACTTCAACATATAGGTCTATGCTAAAGAATTTTGTTGATATATTGCATTTAATGTTTCATTCTATAAGGCATACTTGTAGACAGGAATGTGTACAAGTGCCAGTAAGTTCAATCTATGGATATATCTTAAATCTTACATGCAAATTACAGGAAATAAAGTCAATGACTTCATTGTCTTAAATGCTACTTTCACAGATGACATAAAAGGATTTAGCTTTGTCATTAACTTCTTGGACACTTAAGATTAATGCTCTTGATTTGAAGAAAATAAAGATCCAATAAATTGACGAAAACATTGAAGATTTGCTAATCTGGGATTATGCAATAATATTTTGGTTTCATATTTATTCCTATTTTTTACAGAATGAAGAAAAAGAAAGTGAACAGTCGTCACTTGATTTGGGCTTTCCAGATGATGATGATGATGGAGGTCAGCCTGAAGGTAATTTTAATTTCCTGATATTTGAATTTAATTAATTCTTATATTTTAGATTTTTAGTGTTATCCAAGATTAGATTTTTATTCAAACATAAGATATATATTCACTTTCCATTAATATGAAATATTTAAATGATTGTTGAAATATTGAATTTTTTTCAAAGATGTTTACAATTTGTTTGAATAGAGGAAATATATAAATTTATTTTATGTAATCAAAATAATTGTAAAATAAAAATAATAATAAATGCAAAATTTCATAGAATTTTAAAACAAAATGGGATTTATGAAAGTAATGAATTGACTAATATGTGTTCAAAATTCTTATTTAATGTAATCCAAGTTGGTATCTTTTTCTTTCTTTTTTTTTTTATAGACTATATTTTATATTTGAAGTTTCCTCTTTATTCAAATGTTTGATCAAAACTCCAGCTTTATTTAAATGTTCTTTTATGTTAATATAAAAATGAAAACTACTTACAGGAAAAAGGGATTATAATTACAGTTCAAAATCTTATTGATTTATTTTCACACTATTATTTCAAGTAATTTGTTACTATTTGTGACAAATTACCTAAAGCTCAATGGGCACAATGCTTTGGCTGCAGATGATCATTTACAATGCAAAAGATGCATATGTGCAAATACAATCTTATAATATCATCAGCTGATGAATATTCAAGAGTCCAGTTTGTATTGAAGAGGCAGGCTGTCTACTACCAACAGCTGTTGAGAAAATATCTATGGTGAACTGCATTCCATGATCTATTTGTATTGAGTTACTTATCTTTCGTCAGCAGTGACTCTGTTTTAAAGTCTCTGTTTGGATCACAGAATCGGCTTACTCGCAATAACAAACTATTTTATTGTATATATTAGTCCGAGAAGGTGCAGTGAGTCACATTTTTGAAAGTAAAAATGGTTCTCTCAGAGGGTTAAGAGAGCAGTTTAATTCTGGACGTATTAAAATTAACAAGCCATTTCTTGCCCTAGTTAACAAGATTGTAGGTCATTTTTGAGATCAACTTCCAATTTAACATTATCAAACCAGTCAGATTTACTATTAAAACAGGACTAAATGATTGTATCATCAGCATAGATACAGAGTTGAGAAATGATATCATCGGAAAGGTTGTTAAAAATTAGGAATGACATAGGTCCAAGAATAAAGCTCTGGATAACACGCATTAATGCAAAATTATTTAGATGAGTGGCTGTTCAAAACCACTTTCATTTCATGATTTGATAAAGACTAAATCAGATAAAAAAAATTTGATCAGAAATACCATAACCTTTCAACTTGTGAAGAAGACCAGTATGTCAAACCCTGTCAAATACCTTTGGGATATTCAAAGCAACAGCCTGGTCTTCACCATTCTTATCTAAAGCTGGATAAACTCTTTCAACAATAACCTTTAACACATCAGTATTTGAGCCAGAGAAGTAAGAGCCATATTGCTTGTCTGAAAGAAGACTGCAATGTAAGATGCTTAACCAATTCAGAGTTGATTAGGACCTAGTACTTTGCCAAAAATAGGTAGTAGGTTAATAGGCCAATAGGTGGTTTACCTGACTACTTAAAGGAGGATTTCCATTAAGTAGGAAAGCAAAGCGTTTATTGTAGAGTTTAGAAAGAATAGGAATTAGTTCATCCTTTGTGAGGATCCAGTTTAGAACTGATAGCAGAAATCATGGATGGAGTTATATGCATATCACTCAATAGAGACTCTGTTCAGGATAGAAAATCAGGCACATATACACCAGATGAATAAAAAGTAGAATTTGAAGAGAATTTATGAACAAAAGATTCTACTTTATCAGCAGAAGATGTTAACACCACAAATTGAGTGAAGGTATAGAAGATTTACTTTTATTTAAAACACTATTACATCAGTCATATGAACCAAATTTGTTAGTCTATACTGTAACTCATTCTAGCAGCAAATGAAGACAAGTTTACAATTATTACAAGTAGACACAAAGAGGTGTCTGTTGTAATTGGAACTGTCATGCTGGTACAGCTTGAAAAAGTGATTCCTGTGGGCTATAGCAGCTGGACAAGCTAATGTGAACCAAGAAGATTGTAATTTCATCGGGTATTTCTGAGAAGGCACAAAAAGCATTGAAACTGGTTTTAACCAAAGAAACAACTTCAGTGGCACAATTCTCAAAAGGAAGGTTAAAAAGATCAATCCCAGGAGCATCACAAAGAAAGTTACAAAATTGAATCCAAATCAGTACATTGGTAACAGAAGTAAGTTTTGTAAATAGGTGGTTCATGTCTAATAGATGACTCAAAAGAAATATCAACAGAGCAAAGAAGTGTTTTAGTGAATTCCACATCCAAAGTTAGTAAAGTTTCAAAGTTTAAGGTATGTATCATCAATAGATATTTTTGTGGCAAGTTCAAGATGGTATACTTTGACCTGTTTTTGCCCTGCTGTCAAATTGTGCTTCTGGCTTATTTTACATAGTGTAAATGATTTTTTTTTTTTTATTCATGTACTACTGAAGAAAAAAATTCTTCATCTTTGATGTGCTATGAATTATAAAAAGTTGCAAAGTATTAACAGTTGAAATGAAACTTGTATGATCATCCCTTCTGTGTCATTTTTATGATTCTATTTTTAGAATGAAATTTTCCCAAAGTTTAGGCTGGTCAGATCTAAGAATTATTGATTCCATTAGTATTATGTTTCTTTTACTTCATGACTATATATAGCACATTACATTTGTTTTAACTATTCTGCAGCTATTTATACACTATTGAAACTGGCTTCTGGAATAATAACATATGAGACTGAACATTATTTAAGTTCTGACCCACTTTGAATGGTCTTAACTTTGTTACTAATTGAGCTACCAAGATAAATTTGTCCCATTTTTTAATGCTGTGTCCATTTGTCTATGTGTGTATTAAAGGTTTTTAGATATATTGAAAATGATTTCAGTTTGAGATACCTACTGAGATTAAATGAGATTGTCTACAGAAAGGGAGCTACTCCACCACTAATGGCAGCTATGTCAATAATCTATTACACAAATATTGCAGTGATTGAGAAAGTATCAAAACTGTTTCAAAACCTCAAGCTTCATTATGATCAGCATCTATTTATGATCATTCATGTAATGTAATCTAAAGAAGCAGTCAGTGTTGACAAGTATTTCTTCTTGCTTCATAGCCTTCCACAGGTAACAACCAAACAAGTAAAAGGTGCTTGGATCAGCATCACATCTACTTTGCACAAATTGTTAGCCCATACATGGGAGCTCATTGAAATTAATGATGTTTATGGATAGGTTGTCCTGGATGAAGCAGTGCTGGAAGGGTGTAACAAAATTTTGAATTAAATTGTCTCACAAAACCAAAACCAACTTTGAGTTGAATGTGAGCTGCATCTGAACCGGCAGTGAATGCTGAGAGAGAAGAGTTAAATCAATATAAAAAAAATGTAATGTTAAAGGAAATTCTACCTGATATTGTGAATTTCTTAATTCACCTGTGCAAACTGCTGATTTTCATTTTTTCAAATGTTTAGTACTGCTTAATCATGTTGAATCTAAGTTCTGACAATTGAAAAGTCTTATTAATCTTGTATTGAAATTAAGATGGTGCATAATTTCAGATGATCGAGTTCAATGCAACAATTTAACTAATTACTGTCTATTTGTTACCATTTCTTTATAAACTATTAAGTTCCTTTATGTTTTAGTTTGTTGACATACACATTTTTTGAAACTTTACTAATTCACTCCTTTTCTGTCAGATTGATGATTGAGAAACTCAGTTTTTCTAAGTTGTCTTATTTTTTACTCTTCCAACAAAAGTTCAAAACACCTTGATGGTTTAAATATGAAAAACTCAGAAAATTTCTTAAGAAAATTTTAAATATGTCTTTCTTTTTTGTTTCTTTTTTTTTTTTTTTTAAACCTTGCCAATACAATTCAAATAAGTCCTAATTACCCCAGCCCCTGCCCAAATCATTGTTCTAACTTAAACTATGCCAATTTTCATGTTTTTGGTTGCAAATATTCAAATATCAAAATTCAGCTCTAGATCCTAAGATTTTAGGAAAAATCAAAATATTTGTCACTTTCAGAATGGCTTCATTATACAAATCAAACAAGCCCTTGACCTTCTCAAACATCTTTTCTTTTTTCTATTTTTTTTTTTTTTTAACTCAAATTATACCAATTTTTAAGTTTTGAGGCTTAAATTCCCCAAAAAACATTTTGTTACCACCAGATTTGAGGTAAAATTAAGTTTTCTGAATGGTCTTGCCAATACAATTCTAATGACTCCTCAACCACATCCAAGGCATAATTCTTTACAAGTTATGACCAAATTTTTGTGACATCTATGTAATATCCCAATATGTATGGATTGGCATGTGTTTTGGAAGCCAAATTTCTAGGCCATATAAAGCAGGTTCAGTGTACATCTTTCAGAATCATTGTACTACCACTCAACCAGCTGCTACCCTGTGGAACTAGTTGTGGCAGCTGCACAACTAACCAAAAACATTTCTGTGACTCCTCTACTCACCCACCCCAGCACAAGCCTGAATCTAAAATTGCTTTCTATAAATACAATGGTCCAGATCACATGATAAGAGTGTTTGAGTAGAAGATAAGTAGCTTGTTTGCACTTCAGCAGTGGAGCACATGGATTGGAAGTGTCCAGGGAAAAGAATGTCATCTGCTTACTTCCCCCATGCAAAATAAGAATGGGTCAATACCAGTCACTCTAGTTTACTCTCACTCCATAGTGAGCACAATACTGTGTCATTTTTGGTTCAAAAAAATTATTAAAGTGACCACAATAAATAGGGAAATGTGAGCTGATATAGGACTTTGCATTGTCAGAAATTCACACAGAAACCAACAACACTGCTGAAATTTGATGTGCTGGTAGAGTTCTAGAGGTAACTGGATTACAATTTACTGCTGGGGATCAATGCCCTCAAAGCACGAAACAGCATCCGCATAACACAGAGAGAAGATAATGCCAATCTGTACAGCACTCAAATGTCGAAGAATTTGAATTCTGTACAGAATTCAATGAAGACTGCATCATGTGAACTGGGCCATAGACAACAGGTTGTGAGTCTTGGGGAAATTGATGAATAGGGTTTTAAAATAGTGCCAAATCAACTGAGAGTAGATTTATGAGGGTGAACTACAAGTCAATGCATTTATGGTTGAAGTGGACATCTGTGTAAAAGAATTAAAGGAATGAAAATAAAGTACAAATGTATCCATTCAGGATTTCAGGAAAGCCTACCTGCAGGCACATATTTAGAAATTACTGTGGCTTTACCAGACATTTGTGGTCAAGAAACAAAGGTATTGTCTCATAAAGTTGGTATTCAGTCTTGACATGGTATCTCTAATAATTAAGGCTGTGCTTGAAGCTTTGCTGTCACTGGACGAATCAATCCAGAAAGTAAGATCAACATATATTAATGGTATCTTTTACAAGAAAGATGTAGTGTCTGCAGTGATTATAAGAAAACATCTGGCAAGATTTGGGCTGAAAAGCAAAATTCAGAAATCCTGCAAAATGGTGCCTGAGTACTGGGATTTGAAGTCTTGCTCTGAGAGCAAGAAAGTGTGATCTGGTGGATGTTCTCCAGATCATCATGTGGAGTGTTTTTTCCATTTCCTGTATGTGGGTGGCTTCCCACAGCAACAGGCTTTATCAAATGCCAAATCACCACTCACATGCAGAGCTGGGATGATAAAGCAGATGATATTCCCTTAAAACATATGATAACAGAAAGCATCACCAAATTGTGATGATGTGACCCTGCCCAAAGAGAGTGGCATGTGAACAGAAAGGAAATAAACATGTGGGTAGCTGCAAGTTCTCTAGATGAGGGTAGGGTAAATAGATTGATCATTGAGGATATGTGCTAGCTATAAATACTGAAATATATACAGCATATCAATGTGGCAGAGCTTGATGCTCTATTAAAGGGAATCAACATGGTGCTTAAATGGCAAGACGGGGAGATACTTTTAAGTACTGACTCTCTGTGTGTATCACTGATACATCAATGTATCAATGCTAAGACTCTATTGAATACCAAGGCTGCCAATCCATAAGGAGACAACCGGTTCCACTTAATGTACTTGTGGACAAATATGACCTCTCAGTTGATATAGTACTGGTGAGATCTGATGAAAATTAGGCAGATGGGTTAACCAAGAGGTCACAGAGATGGTTCAGAAACATGAAAAAGAAAAATGAACCTTTTGAATATTGCTGCCACAGAATAGCTGAATCCTGTTCAATTGACAGATATCCACTCCAGAGTCAGTAAAATGCTATATTTTGCAAAACGAGACAATCTTTCTGTATCAAGTGGTAGTGAGGTTGATCAATAGCATCACAGAATTGGCTTACTTGCAAGAACACTTATTTACTGTATGGTAATAAATGTATTTATGGCCCAAATCAAATGTTTTTGAAATAACTATCTTCTCCATCAAGGCTAGAGTTTAACATTTTCCTCTCCTCTTGGTAGCAAAAAAAGCATTAGTTTGGGACAACTGATTAGCTTCATTTTTTGTTCTTTTTAAGGACGATGCTATAACAATACAATTTTTTTTTTTTATTTATTAAAATACAATTCTATTTATTCTTTAAGTAACTAATTTCTTAAAATAAAAATCTTACTTCTCACCAATAGTAGCAGGCATGGACTACATCTATTCATGCAAACACAAAATGTAAGCACTTTTTAAAACTGGTACATTAAATGAAAAAACAAAGTGGAAGGACTTCAATTTAGATATTTCTATTTATCTCTAAATGTAAAAGACATTAAGATCTGATAGTAAGAAATAACTTTGCTTTAATAAACAAAGCAAGAAAATTATATTTTTCTGTCAATTTTTTATTTAAAAAAAAAATTAACCATTAACAAACAACATTTGTGTAATGTTTTCTACTTATCATATGCTAAACTTAAATACTTGACTGCCTCCTGCAAATCTCTGTTCATGGTCATATCCTGCTCAGCAACATGACCCCCAGGAAAAGCATTGACTAAGTAGTAGTGTCTGCAGAACACAGGCACATTAGTTTAAAGATTTAATGAATTAAAATAAATATTTATTTTCTAAACATTTTAATGATGTTTTTATTATGCTACTAACAATTACAAATTATAACAAAAATTTTACAAGTAAATTTCATACTATAATTCAGCAAGAATTTATCCAAGTTTTACCACATATTCTATATTTTTTAATTAATGTTAGTTTATAGCACTGAAGTCTGTCTACATACCTATATTCCCTCAACATTGATTAATCTAGAAGTACAAAAAATAATAATCCAAAATAATTTTTATCCTTTATTTTTTATTTTAATAGCTATAAGCATGTTTAAAAATTAACTTTTTCACTAATAGTAAGTGCCTTTTTTATTTTTTAATTCTATCGTTTTTTTTTTTTTTTTTTTTTTTTTTTTTTTTTTTTTTTCAGTTTTGTCACCTACCCAACCCAGTGCAATGGCACAAGCCGCAAGTGGTGGTTATGAAATTCCAGCACGACTTCGTACACTACATAACCTTGTTATTCAGTATGCTTCTCAGGGGCGTTATGAAGTGGCTGTGCCACTCTGCAAGCAAGCCCTTGAGGATCTGGAGAAAACTAGTGGCCATGACCACCCTGATGTTGCCACTATGTTAAATATCTTGGCTCTAGTTTACAGGTATTTTTTATTTTGTAATCCTATAACTAATTTAAAAATTACATTTAAAGATTTTCAATATCTTAATTTAAAGGCTTTCGGTATCTTAATTGTTTTAATCAACACAAATTGACATTTTGAAAGTATATATTTTACATTTTTGCACTTAAAGGTAAAGTTTTTATATATTCAATATTTAATAATTTTTTTTAATATTATATGATAATATTGAAGCCATAGTTGTAATGACAAAAAGAAATATGTTCTCTAGAAGACTTAAACTAAACTTAAATTCAGTTTTAATAAATCTTGTAGGATAATTAAATAAACATTAAAATATCCTAATTTATAAAATTCTGCACCTTTTTGGAAAAAGAATAAAACATAACATTAGTTAAAAAAAAAAAACATTCTTAGGTAAACATAAAAACTATCAATCAAATATAGATCTGCAATGAAGTTACCAGTAACAGTACTAACAAAGATTTCTCATTTGTGGTAAGCTATCAAATTACAAGTAGCCTTTTATTTTCTATTGTAACAAATTGTTAGAACAAAGTAAAAAAAGATTTATCTAAAATCTAAATTTTTAAATTAAAAAAAAAAAAAAAAAGCACAAACTGATAAAATAATTTACTCAATTAATTAGATCTCACTTTTGGTTTCCATTGTTATTTAAAAATAATTTTTTAATTACTTACTAAACTCAGGCTACATTCTATCATAAACTTAATATTACTTTAAAGTATTCCTACTCTCTATTAGATTAAATCATTCATACATTCAAATACAATAGCAGATCTACTATGAAACTTAAGCTTCAGGACCCCTAATCCCAGAAGTGCTCCTGAAGCTACTTTTTTTAATGAGCAAGTTTTTCAACAAAGTTGATTGGTACATTTTTTTTTATTTATTTTTTTTTAATTACAATAAGGCCATTTTAGTGACAGAATCATAAACTAATTGGTTGAAGTAGTTAATATTGGCCTTAGAATATACTCTTATACCCATTTCATATGGCCTGAAAATTATCCCATAATTGATCAAATTTCAAAATTTTCTTTGGGACTTGTGACGCATCCAAAATCCCCAACTTGTTGCTGTTTGCAAATAGGGCTCAAAAATGTAGGTCTGCCACTGTTCAGATACATTACCTAAGTTGTAGAAGTAGAAATGTTGATTTTAAAGCTCCAAATTTATTTTGCATTATCTGTTATTTCATTAAATGTCTTTCTATTATTATGCAACAATAAATCAATATGTCAAAAGTTGTAAAATAGAATGAATTCTGGATGAGAAGCAGTTGCCTTACAACTTAAAAGCTTCAATAATTTCATATAAAATAAACATTTAATATATATTATTTTAAAAATGTAAATTTCAATCCTTTAAGTATGTAAATACTTGCATTTGGATATGTTTGAATTTTTTTTTTTCTTCTTAATTTTCAAACGTTTTTGTAACTTGGATACTTTTTTATTTTGTTAATCAATTTTTAATATGTTGGTTATTATCGTTCATTATCGTTCATTATTTCAGAATTATATCGCAATAGTGTTGATGTTATGTGACATTTAAAAGTTTTGTCGTATTCCTCTAAGTGACATAAATGTTACAATAAAAACAGTGATTTTATGATACTAATGAACCAACATATTAAAAAGTATTGTTTGTTTATTTTCCCGAATTATTTTCATTGTCAAATGTTGCACCACAGCTATTTTGCTTTTCTTATCCTACCTTCAATATCCATTTATTCTGCTCCTCCACCATTCAAATGATTATTCACAATTCTATTATCTGGATCAGCTCTGCATTTTTAACCAGCCTATTCAAGAAAAAAAACTGCTTTTTTTTTTTTATTTTTTTATTATTTTTATTTAATTTTAAGCAACTGACCCTCAACACTATCCCTCATCCTGTTTGCTATGGGCATTGAACTTCCCAACTTGATAATCATATAATTGTGCTTGAAGATATTCCTTCAAGTTTTTAACTTACTACTTTTTACAGAGATTTGGGAGCAATAGAAGAAGCAACAAAATGTCTTGATTCTGCACTCACTGTTAGAACAAATATACATGGGTGTGAACATACTTCTGTGAGTTTTGATGAGTGATTATCAACATAAATAACTATATTAAAATGCCCATGATTCACTGTTACCCTTTCAAAATATTTGTAATGGTGAACATAGCAAGTAAATAAGCTAAATGACTGAAAATAATATAAATTAAATATTTAGCTAAGCTTTAAGTTATTAAACTTTCCTTGCATATTTTAATTGAAAAATGTTACTTTCTTTTATTTTATTTTTGATTCTATTTAAAAGCTATAGCTGTCCTTATCCTATGAGATTAGATTTGCTTTTTAGATTTGGTTTAATGGCTTTCTTTTCTTTTGTTCTCTAGGATTTCTTTTCTTTTTTTTTTCTTTTTTTTCTTTTTTTCTTTTTTTTTTTTTTTTGTTGCTTTTCTTGCTTTAATTTGGATTCTTTCAGTCAGCACCCTAGTTATGTTCATTATTTTATTTCTTAGCTTTTACTTCAGTAAAGTAAGCTTTTGGATTTTTTGTTTTTACACAAAATAAAACATAGCAAAAGAATTTTCTTTTACTTTGGCACCTGAGTCCCCTTCCGAAATGGCGTTTTACCTTACAGGACTTCAAAAAGAGGACCTGGGGATCTTCCGGATTCCCCATTTTCTGACTGCCTAGGTGCCGGGCAACTTCCGAATTCCGATTCTGAATCCAGGTCGGTTGCTAAGATATTCTGGATCAGTTTCTTTTCTATCTGTCCACTTAGTTCCTAGTAAATGGTTCTCTTCTATTCTAGATTTCTTTTGTTAGTATTTCTAAATACTATTTTGCTAGTTTTACAAAGGAATTGTATGGATGCTCAAGGTGAGATTTTCACTTATGTGAAATCTACTTTAATCCTTACTTTTCTTTTATATTTTACTATCAAACAAAAATTATAAGTATTTTTCTCTTTCTATTCATTTGAATGTATTGTTCTTAAGTATAATTCTAAAGCTTTCTTTTTTTTATATATATATATATATATATATATATATATATTTTAAATTCTAAACTTTAGTAAAATTGTTATTACTTTGTCTTTGGCATAATTCTCAAGCAAGCCTCAGTTAAACTGCTTAACTCATTTAACTTAATAGCAAATAGTTTTAAAGATTTAGTCTTTTATTTCTTTATAAACTTGACTACATTTTGGATGGTTTATCATTTATTTACACTTTCAGTTATTATATGCAAGGAAAATGGTATGTTCTATGCAAACTTTTTGTTTAGGAAAATTAGTTATTTCTTCTGAAAATTTATTTATATTAAAACCCAAATAAATAACTTGGTGAAATATTTTATAAAATTCCCATCTTTTACAAATATTGAAGATGTCTTATTCTTGATCTCTACATTCTTACCCATTATTATTTCTCAGATACTTGTATAGTAATCACATAATGTCCAAGAAACAATTTAACCATTTCCAGACAAATTGTTTTGTTTGTTTGTGGCTGAAAATAATTGCATTTTGCATTGTTTAAAACTTAGTGATTCTATGTTTTCATGCAATTAGGCTGAGACCTGCTTGTGGAATACTCAAAGGGAGATGATGAAATATAGCAGTTGTTTAAAAAAAAAAATTTCAAAAATTTGTTTTCAGAGACCAGGGCAAATATAAGGAAGCTGCCAATCTACTGAATGATGCTCTTGGCATCAGAGAGAAAACTTTAGGACCTGATCACCCAGCTGTGAGTCAAAATATGTGTAGCTAAATAGTTTCTTTCTATGCATGAATATTTGGGTAACAGCTTTCTTGGGCAAATTCAATATTTTCTATATATTTCTTTGTCTGCATTGTTTTTGTTTTTTTTGTGTGTGTGCATTTGCTTTGAATTAAGGTTTCTATAAAAAGTGTATAAATATTAACATTGACTTTTTTTATCCTTTTCCTCTGTTAATTGTGACAACTTTTAATTCATTTCATTAATCAGAGAAATGAAATATAACATTAGTGTAACCTTTGCATGGTGAAAGGATCGAAATTAATGTAATCCCATAGTCTCATGGACAACAGAACGTTATTTTAGGACTACTGGTTAGCAAAAAACTTTTTCATTAAAATTCTATTATATTTATTCTAAAAATAACCCATTTCTTAAAAGGAAATTCTTATTTTTCACTATTAAGCATATGACTGATTTGGTTTTTTCCATGATACCTAAGGTTTAAAATGAATTTTTAAAAATGAAAAATCATTCTTGAAGCTTTTTTGGTTTTAATTTCAAGCTAATAGATTCAATTTAATATTTCCAATAAGCAAAATACTTTGCTCTATTTCAAAACTAATCCAAATTGACTGGATGTAGTTTTTGTTTTTCAAATTTCTTAAATATTTTAATTTAGCACCATCTGTCATCAGAATGTAATTCTCTTTATTAAAAAATCTTCCAAAAATAAAATATTTCTGACACTTTATTTGAGGAATATTAGCTTATTTAAAGTTTAATTAATGTGATTTGAAACAAATATTACATTATTTTAAGTTTAAAATGTTGCAGAAATGCATTTTTTAACATGGTGGTAGCTGTTTATTTATGTTGACAGCTTGATGGCAGATGGATGTTTATCTGATGCTTTTCTACAGTGGATATATTCATTAAAAATAATTGAAGAATATAACATGAGCACCTTTTTCATATAATTTTTAAGTAATCAGTATTCTTAAAAATTTAGAAAATATTCTCTTTAATGTTTTATTGAATTTTAGATACTTTGGCTTTAAATTTACTATAGTTATTGCTCATTTTTTGATACTGTTGTTTATGAGCTTCCATATCTACAAAAATCAGCACATTTATACACATACAAAAACAATTCAAATTTTTTTTTTTTTTTTTAAATACTCAGCATCTGTAAATTGTAATAAGCTTTACAATTTATTATTAGTAAATATAGTTTTACTTAATAACAATGTTCCCTAAGCTTTGCACAATTGAATTTGAAAAGATTTAAAAAATTTATGAATTATTTTAAACTTTTAAAAAAATGAAAACAAATCTTATAAAAATTCATTATTCATCAAAAAAGATTTCTTTCTTAAGACAATTGTGTCCTTAATATATTTTATTTATAAAATAAATTAAAAACTTTTCTAATTAAATCATGTCTAAGATTTTTGCATTTATTTTATGATTCAGAGCAGATTTTTGGTAAGACTCGGTCTGATTTAAAAAAAAAAAAAAAAAAAAATTGATTTAAATTCTCCAAGGAGTTCTGCTTTTAACTAATATAATTATTAAGAATTATGTCATTGAATTTCTCAAGTTTTTATAAAATTAAATAAGTGGGGTGTAACACGTTCTGAAAAAAAAACATTTAACCAAGATTTTCTTAAACATTTCTAGAATAATTTTGTTCATTTGTGAAAGTTTCATTAAAATTCAGCAATTATTTGATTATTGCAAGAATGTCTAAATCAATGTCTTTCACTGCAAAAAAGATGCTAAAATTTGTTTTGCTAATTTTTAGTCCACCCAATGTAGAATATGTAAAGATTAAAACAGTTTCTATAGTGATTCAGTTAAGTAAAAATCGAGTAGTTATATGCTTGACATTAATCACATTTTATAGTTTTTGTTGGAATAAATAAAAATTTCTGACGGTACCAATTTATTAAACAAAGCATGTCAAAATAGTTTTTTAATTTGTTTTATGTACTTACCATAGAAAATGTATGCAAATATTCATATTTTATTTCACATATTGCTTGTACTTCTATTCTTGTACTGCTTGTGTTTGTCTACACTCTTGCTTGTAGCATTCTAACATGTAGATATCAAAACATCAATTTTATTGAATCTTTACCAAAACTCACATATATTAATGATAATTTACAATATTATATATAAAGATTACCCATTTAAGTTGGGTGCTTAACATTTCTTTCATAAAAGTAACTTATAGATTAATGTTCCAGTCATTAAAATTATTTCCTGTTTTAGAAAATAGTTGAACAAAAAGTTATTTAATTTTGATATCTTTTTGTACAAATTGATTTTTTGTGAAAAACTCTCTCTCTCTCTCTATCTCTCTCTCACACACACACATAATTATTAATTTGGACACCATCTGTATAAAATCTTTAACAATATTTTTTAGTCATTCATTAATGGTCATTAGTTTCTTTTATATTGTGATTCAAATTATTTGCTTTGTATTGACTATATACTTTTAACAATTATCTGCATACTATGAATTTTTCATAGCCATTGCCTTTTATACATTCTCATTGTTAAAGCATAATAGTTATCTTTAAATCTATAAAAGCCAGTATTTTTAATTTTTTGGTGCTAGACAGTTTAACTGAATGTGATTTGCACAATTGACAGAAAGGCTTCTTGTCACATAATTTACCTTGTTGCTTTTCATAAAGCAATTCTCATTACACAATAACTTCTAAGGTAGACTGAAATAATTACTAATTTCTGTTTTCTACATACTTGAATTTTTTCATTTATAACAAATAACTATTTGTATTAATTTATATAATATATTAATTTCTGGTGAAAATAGGTCACTTTAACCTAAAAATTAATATGAAGTTATAAATTGAATATTTCACAATTTCTTCTAATGAAATACCTTGAATATTTTCTTTTATTTCAGTTTCCTGATAAATAAATTATATTTACTATAAAAAAAGTCAATGTAAACTTTCCTGAAAAAAACTGTATTATAAATCTGTACAATGTTACATTAGAATGTATCTTTTATCTAGGTTGCTGCTACTTTAAATAATTTGGCAGTATTATATGGGAAGCGGGGTAAATACAAGGATGCTGAACCACTCTGCAAAAGGGCACTTGTTATTCGAGAGAAGGTACATGCCATTTTTAAATATTTCTTTTTAGTTATAATTCCTGTTTCTTTGCATGTAAAACAACTATTACAAAAAGCTTTCAAAAATTGGTTTTATTTTTTCTTCATTTAGGTACAAGAATGATTTCCTCTAGTATTTATTTAATAAATCAACAATGCTCAGTGCATTAAGAATTTATCAGAAAATCCTGGTCTTGATTTTGTAATATATAATTTTAAAGTTAAATCAAACACTTTTTTATTTTTTTTCATTTTTATTTTTTTCATTTTTATTTTTTTTCATTTTATGATTAAACTGTTATAGTTTATAATTGAAATTTTAATCTTTGAAAGAATATTAGTTTATATTTAGGATATTGATTTTTATTGTTGCATATACTTTTGACATTTCTTGATTTCATTAATGCAGGTTCTTGGAAAAGACCACCCAGATGTTGCTAAACAACTAAACAATCTGGCTCTCCTTTGCCAGAATCAAGGAAAATATGAAGAGGTAATAAACTTTTTTTTTTTTTTTTTTTTTTTCCTCTTAAGTTTATTTGGCAAATAGTTTCTTTCTAATCTGCTCAAATATTTTGTAATGTTTTTCACTTTTATAGGTCACATTAACCTATTTTAAGTGTTTTTAAAATTTAGTCATTGAATTTGTAAAGTTGGTAATTATTAGACAAAAGAAAATTAAGTAATTAGAAGAAAAGCAATATTGATTGATCCCCAACGTACTATGATTATAAGTTTTAAAATTTAAAAAGTAATGGAAGAAAAGTAATAAGGTACATTTTGTTAGGTTAGAGAAAAGTTACAATCCAACTAATGTTCTTTTATTTAAAATATGTTAACATCTTTAATAAAATATTTAAATTTATTTAATATATCTTGATGAAATTTTTTTTTTTTTTTTACTTTTGTTTGCAACAATATTGCTTAAACTTTCTTCTAGGTCACACATTAAGTATTTTCTTTTTTAAAGTTTTTAATAAGAGTTAAAATGAAATTATCTTTTTTGTAATTTTTACCTACTTGCAGATCTCTGTTAACTTATTAAATTTAAAATATTAAATATTTTCCATGTTTAAACTTTAATCAAATAACTTTCATAAAGTTTTATTTCTATTTCAGTTAAAAAAATATAAATTTTAAAAATTATCAATAATAGTTACTAAAAATGTCAACACATTATAACAAAATTTTAATAAAATCTTTGAGTGATAAACTTAATCTGAAAATGTGTGGGTTAAACAGCATGCTTAGCTGAGAAAATAGTTTGTAAGAATGTTTGCCACATTTTAACTTAAGATGTTTAAACTTTTGATGAAAACAACTACTTTCTTGCTAGTTAACTTCTCTTGCCTCTTTGTTTATTCATAGGTTGAACGTTATTACCAGCGTGCATTAGAAATTTACCAAAAGGAACTGGGACCAGATGATCCAAATGTTGCAAAAACCAAAAATAACTTGGTAAGCTTCTAATTTTCAAATTTGTTCTAAAAAAAACGAACTTCATTCAATTACTATTTAATTTATTGATAAAGTAACTTGTAGATCAGTTGCTGGTAAAGAACATATCTGCAAAGTAATAAGCATAATTAAATTTGCACATATTTAACAATTAATAATGCTTTCGTTTTCAGGCATCAGCATATTTGAAACAAGGAAAATACAAACAAGCTGAAATTCTGTATAAAGAAGTACTTACCAGAGCACATGAGAAAGAATTTGGCAAAGTTGATGGTATGAATATTCTATATAAGTCATTTTATATTTAAATACACCTTTTTCGAAAAGATAAGTGTTTTTATATTTTAACAGCAAGACAATTGAAGTTGAACAATACTGATAGAATGAAGAGTTAGACTAAAACATTTTAGTGGTTCTTTTTATATATATATATATATATATATATATATATATATATATTGATGGTCATATATATTAAACTTTCAATATAAAAAAGTTGTCAAATGCCTGTACTTTTTTTTATTTTATTTTTTTCTTGTTGATGGTCATATATATTAAACTTTCAATATAAAAAGTTATTAAATTCTTGTAATAAATCATCAAAATCTATAGATTATTAAGTCATTTTCCATTATCATATTCTGGATTGATGAATGTATTCCTCTTTAATTCATAAAGTTTTAATTACACAACACAAAAAATTACAAAATATCTACAGTTTCTTTCTTTGATACTTTATATTAATATTTCAAATTTATCAAATTATGATGCATCTGGACGCATCAATGATGTTACCCTGGGGTCAATGTCTATTTCAAGTCTGTCAATAATCAGATACTTAAGTGACCTTGATATAGTTGATCATCCATGTGTCAAGTGGTGCTATGCCACCCATAGCTACCCTTTCCTAATCTTCAGCTACACTGAAGCAATTTCTGCTGCTTCAGTGGCCACATGGTGGATCTTTACCTTATGCTCAACATACTCTGCAGGTTCTTTAGAGTAACTGGCATGCAAATCCCCCTGAATTCAACCCCCACCACCACCATCACTGTGTTTGCACCTGCCACTTATCGCTTTGAAATTCTTCTGCCAGGTTCGCATACTCTACCTTCTTTTTCTCCTTGGCTTCATCAGAAAACTGTATGTTCCAAAAGAATGTGCTTCCAGACTTTCAAGGTCTGCACTATGTTAAAAACTTTTAAAAACTCAACTATTAAAATAGAATTAAAAAACAATTTTGCATTTAAATTTCTATAATAACCTTAAAAATATAGAATCAAGTTTGATTATATGAAAGTAGTTGAATTTAGGTAAAAATGGCAAAAGTGGATAAATAGGTAAAAATGGCAAAAATGGATAAATAAGAAAAAATGGCAAAAGGAAAAAAAATATAGATGAATATCTCACAATGAGTTTATTAAAATCTTGGATACAATACATAATGGAAAAACATGAAGTTTGTCAAATTAAAAAGAATATTCAGCTAAAGCTCCCCCCCCCTCCATGAGATTTTACTTTTTAGGCGATTATGTCGGAACACACTGAAAAACATAGGGAAAAAACAATTATAGGTCCACTTGATGACGGCTTCTGGTATTGAAATCAGAAACCGACATTAAGTGGTGTTTATCAGAAAACAGTCCCTCGTCAGTTTTGTACACTTAGAGTTGTTTTTTTTTAATTTCACTAGTTTGAACACGTGGGAATCGGTAATGCAGTCGAATAAAAAAAAACAATATTGGATACATTATTACTATGACATTTAATAATTTAAATTTTGTTCCATTTCTATTTATAAAAAAAACTATTAGACTATTTAAAAAATAGAATAAAGTATTTAAAAATGTTTTTAATATAAACTATTTAAAAAGTATTTTCACACAAAAAGAAAACATTCAAATTAGAAAAAATAATAAACTATTTAAAAAATATTTTCAAAGAAAACATTCCTCTTATAAAAAAAGTTTTATTTGATTATTTGTAAGAAAAAAAACATTCCAATTAAAAAAAAAAAATGTTTTATTTGAATGGGATTCCTAACCTTCGCCTTTGCGATTTTTCTGATTCCCTGATTCCGATTATTCGTCGTCCACACACACACATATATATATACATATATATATATATATATATATATATATATATATATATATATATATATATATATAATCCTAATGTCAGCTATCAATTTTAAAATTAATTATAGTCATCAAATTCACTTAAACACGCTACAATTTGTGCTTTTTATTGCAATTAGGAGTAGGAACCTAGCGCCCCCAACCCCATTCTAAAAATCGACATCGAAAATTTAAAAAAAATGTTTTTAATACTAAGAGCGGGAACTTAGCCCCTATTTAAAACAAGAGGAGAAGGAACCTAGCTTCCCCCCCCCCACTAGAGTAAATATCTATTTAAAAATATTTATTTTAAAATATTGAGTGGTGTGCGGGACTTAGCCCTATTTAAAACTTGAGGGATGGGAGCTTAGACCCATCCTTCTCGAACGGTCATAATTTTCTGTTGTCGAATTGCCATTTTTTCCTATTTATCCACTTTTGCCATTTTTTCCGCTGCCATTTTTACTGAGCACCAAAAGTAGTTACATCATTTTTTAAAAAAATGCTTATTTTTATGTTCTACTTATTTGTTTGCACATAAACAAATTACAAATAAACAAAAAAATTTATCTCTTTCAATTTTGGCAGAAACACCAGAAGTTATTGGAGGAGTATCCTAACTCATTTACTATTTGAAATAGTTATTTATTCATCTGTCCTTATAATTTGCTAAAAATTAATGTTTATTAAATAATTTATTGTCAAAATAGGGAAGGTTTAATATAGAGGAACTTGGTAAACATTCATGTGAGGTGTTAACTCTATTCAGAACATCTTTGTACATATTTGTGTATTTTTTCTTAAAAACATAGTTTATTTATCTCTGCTTATTAAATATCATCAAAGGAATGTATAAAAATAACATTACAATTAAACTTGCAGACAAAAAAAACACCCCAAAAATGACTATCTTAAGTTCAGTACTAGATATGCAGCTAGGTCTCATAATTTCACTGTTGAAATTGCTACATGTAACTTTAAGTTCTATGCTAATAGTTTCTTCTCTTACACTTATCACCTGTGGAACTCTCTTGCAGCTTTTTGTTTTCTCCTCAATTACAAACTTCAGAAATTTAAATTCATCAATTGTCATCCTTTATTGACCTCTCCTCAATAATTATTTCTCAGATTTTTTTCATTCTCAGTAATCTCTGATGTTTTAATAGCTTCATTGCATTTTTTGGTGCAAAATTATACTTAAAAGATAAAAAATAAAAAAGAACTACCTAACTCATTGCCAAAACACTCAACTAAATCATTAAACTACATTTACCTTCAAATTACAACACTAATAGCCACATACAAATTTATAGAAATTTTCAAAAACAGACAGGACAGCAGCTTATTAGCATCAATGGATGGCAAAAACCTTTACACAAACATACTGGTCAAAGAAACAATTGCCATAATAATTTAACATATTCATGTTAACAACATAGACAAAGTAAAAATCGGAACTGTCTTCAAAAATAATTCTATCCTTAATTCAACTTATGGACTAAAGCTAAATAAAAGAATTCCTTATTAATTGATTTGAATAGTGGAAACTTTGGAACTTCTGTCTATAAAAAAAAAAAATTAAACCCATGCCTCCTTAACTACAACAGCGAATACCTACACATATACAAAATAAATTTCATTCACAATTTAATAAATAGAACATATTTAATATCCTCTACATACAGCCTTTTTGTAACAAACTATAAAAACAAAATAACAATAATTTGCCTAAGCATATAATTGATAAACAAATTAAACAAATCTAGAAAAAGTAAAGACAAACAATAATACAAATAAAAACAATGTAAAAAATGATTAAGTACACAGTAACCACAAACTAAATGAAAAAAATTATTAGATTTTTTTTATACATATGAACTAAAAATAAATTAAATTCTCCATTTATTACAAAACTAAAGACTTCAAACATTATCATCACCACCAAAAAAAAAAAAATAATTAAAACTTCACACCAATGTTTTCTATGAATTCACTTACTCCCTGCAAGAATGCTTCTATAAAAATAACAATTTAAACAAGACATATATTGGTTTCACAACCACCACATTAACAAGCCATTTAACATGCCGTTTATCTGATAAGTTCAAGTAAATTTCATATAACTAAAACATTGTAAAAACAGTAAATCTGAGAAATCTTTACCAATAACATAAGTGTTATATCAAAATATAACTACAAATAATAGAAGTATTAGGTATAAAAAACAAACAAATGCACCCTCAATGAAATATCAAATTTAGGAAGAAATATGCTAAATTTCAATAATGATATTAATAAAAATGACAGGAAATCTCATAATAGTTGAAAAAAAAACTGCTTATATAGCACTAAAAACAAGTTTCTGATAATGGCTAATGTTAAAAAAAATAAATAAAGCCTTAAACCTTTGTTTTGTCTTTAATCAAGCTTGTTAAATTTATATTAAAATTTCACCTTTTCAAAAACCCAAAAGATAAGATTTTGTATAGCAAAGGGATTATAAAGATTTTGTCAAAGTTTATAAATCTAATTTTTAGATAGTTAAGATTACAATATTTTAAGCTTGTAACTGTGCATCTTACAGCTTGTTGCATTATGCCTCCTCCTCTGAAGCACATATGTTTATCCATTACATATTTTGACACAAATGTATATAACATCACTATGGAAAAGTAAAAGGTGAAAAACAAAACCAGTGTCAATGACTCGCATTTGTGTCACTTCATATAAATTTTATTTAGTGATATAAAGATAAATAGTTTTGTATAACAGTTTCTAATTGTAACAAAAAAAATCACATTAAGTTCAAATATCTAAATTGATTGAACAAATTTAAATATTTTACTGAATATAGTAAACTGTTTGACATTGTGTATTTTGAAAACAATTTCTTCCTTCAAACACTTCTAGAATTTTAGTCTACTAACAAATTACTATTTCTCACTTAGTGTGCAAAATGTATTTGTTTGATACAAAGGACCTCAGTATGTGTTTGATACAAAGGACCTCAGTATGTGTTTGATACAAAGGACCTCAGTATGTGTTTGATACAAAGGACCTCAGTATGTGTTTGATACAAAGGACCTCAGTATGTGTTTGATACAAAGGACCTCAGTATGTGTTTGATACAAAGGACCTCAGTATGTGTTTGATACAAAGGACCTCAGTATGTGTTTGATACAAAGGACCTCAGTATGTGTTTGATACAAAGGACCTCAGTATGTGTTTGATACAAAGGACCTCAGTATGTGTTTGATACAAAGGACCTCAGTATGTGTTTGATACAAAGAACCTCAGTATGTGTTTGATACAAAGAACCTCTGTATTTTTCATTACAGATGACAACAAACCTATCTGGATGCAAGCTGAAGAAAGAGAAGAGAACAAGGTAAAATTCATATTTTCAGTATTATGCAACTATTTTTAATTGGTTATATTAAGAATTAGACTATATCTTTATCTCACAGTAAAATAATTAAAAGAAAAAAAATTCCTTTAAATCCATAATTCTCAGTAAGGATTGAATTAGAAAATAAATAAATTTTATAAAGCTATTAAAATAATATATATAATATATAATTTTTTCATAGACAAAAACAATTTACTTGCTATAAAGATGCAACTTTGTTTCAGTGCATTTAAAATTGTACTTTGACAGGTGAGAACCAAAATGGTTATGAACAATTCTGTTTGTAAGCAAGCCACATGTGAAACATCACTTCCTTTTTTCCATTTGTTTGAAAAAGAAAATAAAAAATACAAAAAGGTGACAGAGTGAAACAATATTGGTTGTCGATAGCAGTTTGGTGAAGGATGGTTGAGGTATTAAAGTTATGATCTGAAAAATTTATTTTCGACAACAAGGGTTGAGGCGCAGCATTTCCAAGCCTTTTAAGAGTGAGCGGTCGGGGGAGAAGTTGAGAATAGAAGATATTAATATGATGAAAGCAGAATGGGGAAAAAAATTCAAACGATAGTTATAGTAGTAATTGGAAATGTTTTGGGGGGTTATTTTAAAAAACTAAGCCAGAGCTGAATTGCATATATTTAGGTTGGAGTTATCACTACTAGTTTTGTACTCAATGAAAGTGTTTTGTAAATTAATAAATTAAAGGGTGAAGATTTCTTCTTGGTATGTTGAATACATAAGTTATTAATATTTTTTTTTTTTTTTTTTAAACCATAAGTTTCAATTTAGAGATTAAGATATAAATAGAAAAGTATATAAAAGTATGGGAAATTAATAACTTTTATAAGCAAATGTTGACCTATTGTCAGATTGTATAATGTGTAGAATAAGTGTGGGTATAAATCAATTTGCCTGAAATTATTACTAGTATTATATATGTGCAAAAAACATTTTAAGAATCATAATCTAAGATAAATTAGTGGAGAGGTATATAAGAGGGTAGAAAGTATATCAAAGGAGGCGAATTATGGTTTTAAACATTAAGAGTTATGGATTTAAACGTTTAGCAAGATTGTAATGGTTAGATCTTTAATATGCCTAAAACAAACAGTGGTTTCATATATTTGATTTAATAATTGGGTATTGTTCAAAAGTTCAAGAATACATATTTTTTCCTGCAAACATAAAAAAACTAGGTTTGTTCAAAGATTTGCAAGGTCTGTCTTGGTTTAGGATTTTCCATTTAACCATAGGTGTTTTTCCTTCCTCCTTCAGTTTCCAAGAATATTTAGAAAGTGATGTCATATTGCATTTGCCTGCATTTGTAAAGGAGGATATGTGATTATTATTATTGCTTTACTATCAGTATCTTTTGAATTAATGCTGTGAACATTAGAATTTATATATTATTTTTGTTCTCATTACAATTGGGGAGATATATATATATAATATACCCAAAGATGTTTTCTTATTAAAAGTTGAAACAAATATTGAAAGGTTAATTTTTTTATTTTAGGCAATGTGCAGTTAAATTCTTCAGCTATTTGTAAAGAGTCGAGCATGATCAAAGTTTGAGTGAATAGTACTGTTAGTCTTTATTTAAGAGTAAAGCTAATAAGGCAGTCAACTTGATATCGAACCAGACTCTTTTTTTTTTTTTTTTTTTTTTTTTTAGCTTATTTATTATTTTGTGCCTAGAAATGTGGTCCATGATACAATGAATCATTAGCTGAAAGGAAATAAAGCAAAAAAAACAACTGTGTTGCATATATGAATGATTTAGAATGAATCATCATTGCACTGCACTTTACACATCTTTCAGACAAATAGTGTTCAGGAGGTAAGAAAAAAGTTAAAATGTGCATTCCAACACACATATATGCATACAGGCACAGATATAGCTTTTTTTGTTATTTATCAAAAATTTTTCAAAATTTATCATTCTTTTCATGATAATTAAAAGCAGCAGCATGCCAACAGTTCAAAATAATTACATTTCTTTTGTTTATTAATCCATTCATGGTTTTAAAAAATATTTATTTTCAGTTTTTCTTCTATACATAGATTGTGATTTTTGCCTCTAATTTTTCTTTATCTTTTTTTCATTATATACAATTCTACTAATTAGGGGTTTTCTCTTTCAATTTTAGTTCTCATATATTTAGATACGCTGTTTGTTTTTTTTTTTTAATGTCTATCATATCTTCTCAATTGGGTTTTCTATTGTTGTTTCTTTTATGTTTATCTCTCTGCACTTTCCATGTAGGAGACATTTGGTTTTTCTATTACATTTTTGTTAGTGTTTTTGTATTGTTACTATTTGTTTTATTAAAAATTGTTTAATTTGTGATTTTTTATTTGATGAGTTATTTGCAATTACGAACTAAAAAATGAAAGAAAATACCATTAATAGAATGGTATATAATAAATAAAAATTTAAAAAAAAAAAGGTAAAGAAGCAAAGACCGAAATTGCAATCTATTTTATGATGGAGAAAATCATAGCATATAAGAACATAAATGGTTAAATAAACAAAAGGAATTTATTTTGCTCTGTTGACAAACACTGACACACATTCCTTTTGAGAAGAACAATAGATCTTGGGAGTATACAAGATAAACAAGTACCTGTTTTGAAAAATTGAAACTGGCCATAAATGAGTAACTAAATAAAAAAATTTTATGTTTAATAAAACACTTTTAAAAGTCTATTTATTAATTTATATTACCAGATGTAATTGTCTTTGTTGAATTTCTTCACTGCATTGTCATTTTTTAATTATTTGTTTACTTTAAATTGATATTAGATGAAAAAAAAAAACTACTTATGAATATATTTTGCTAATATGAATATAATAATTCTTAAATTACTAATTGTCAAAATAATTGTTTTTATGCATGTTAACTTTATATTGTTTTATAAAGTTGGGTATTTTTATTATATTTTATATAATAATGTGTATTTACTCACAGGCCAAATACAAAGATGGGTCCCCTCAACCTGATTATGGAAGTTGGCACAAAGCTGTTAAAGTGGACAGGTAACTGAATTTTTTTTTTTAAGAAAATATTGTAAAGTTTTTAGCAAATGATACTTTTGCTTTTGGATTGCTAAAAATTGAATAAAATCAGATGCAGCAACTTTTTTGCTGCTATTAAATTTTTTTTTATCATTAAGATTGCCCTGCTATTTAAAGACTCAGAAAATTAAGTTTTCAAAATTTTTATAATTTTTATAATTTTAATAGATGGTGAATCATGATAGTTTTCATGTGACTTATTTTGGGGTTGTTTTCTATCTCTACCAAAGCTTATTAAACTAATCAAAGGATATCCTCACAAAAACTGATCAAATGACAAATATGATGGCATTGTTCTTTTATATGCTTGCATATCAGAGATTCTCTAAACCATTTTTTTTAATTATGTAATTTGAAAATGTTTATGCTTATGGCATATTTGTTTGCTTGAGCTAGATATTGTCCTGAAAATAAATTTTTCAAATTTGTCACATTTAAATATATAGATGTGTAATTGTAAATATTATGGATTTGAGCATCTGTAATCTGATACCATTTTTTTTTTTATATACTATTTTATAATTTTTTTTATTTTCTCAATACTGATACTCTTTACACTTAATGACTAAAACTATTAGATTATTTGTAGCTTTGAGTCATTGTAAAATATTCTTATAGCTAATTGAAGGAGAAAAATTGATCAAGTTTCCTTGGTTTTATTACTATTTCTATGTTTATGGCCATCATCCTTATAAAATTTACATTTAGAAAAGATGAAAGCAACTATAAAAATATTCTATTAATGTACAAGAGTGTATTAACTTGCATAGTTTATTCCGGCCACATTTAAATTCAAAATTTTTAGTGTTGAATGTTTAATTAAATTTTTATAGACAATTAACATAAAATTGCCAATGAATGGTGTTAAATTGAAAATGTTCTAAATGTTTTTATTTTAATAAAAGCAATTATTTAAATTCAAAATGAAAAATTATTTAAGCAATAGTATAAATTTTTTGGAGTTCATAAAGAAACTACTACCCATTGTTTTTTGGGGTTTTTTTGTTTTTTTTATAGTATGGAGACTAATTTGTGATTAATTTATTTGTGGTACTAGAGAACTATTTGTGAGAAATGTAAAATTTAATGTAATATGTAACTTCGTATTTGTTTTTTAAATTCTTAGGCCAGTACTATAAAAAAAAAAAACTCAAACTTAAAGTATAAAGCAATATCCAGACTAATTACTAACTTAATAGTTTGGTATCTGAAGCTAACTTGATAGTGGTTAGATTTTTGCATGTTTGTATTGCAAAAGCTGAAAAAATATCAACATTAAAATGAGGAAAAGAAAATATTAATTGCTGCATAAAACAATGAAAGATTAAAATATCATGAAATGTTTGATATAATCAAAAGGCTCACTCTTGTAATTCATGAAATTTTTGCATGAATTCTGTGTTCAATTGAATTTAAAGAATTCCCATTTATTACGAACAACATTGAAATTAATATTTGTTTTTCTCAATCATGAAAAATACATGAAATTTTAAAAATACTTTAAGGGTAACTGATATTTACATAATCATTTTGTCTGATACAACAAATACTAGATTATGCTAATAAATTGAAAACTATGCTTGACATTGATGTGCCTTTACAAGCTGTTATCTATGTGTATATTCAGGTTTTAAAGATACAGGTTTTGGTTAAACAATCAAATATGAATACAGTATGAGAATTCTTATATGAAAAAAATACTTTAGTTTCTTGGTGCTAGGAAATTCTCACCATTGCAGTGACTGAAATGACTTTCAACAGTAAATATTAGGTATTTATATTCAGACTAATGTCCTCATCTTTGTTATTACAATGACTGAAATATCTTAAAAACAAAGATTAGGACATTAGTCTGAGTGTAAATAACTCCTCATTCCAGAAATTCAGGCAGAAACAGTAAGTTTTTATGTAGTTGTTAAATACTTGTGCAAAATGACAATGTTTAATGGTTTTGAAAATGCTATCCACTAACAGTTTGGAATTTGGCTAACATTGTTTATGTTGACGTTACACTAATGTCTTTGAGAAAAAGCATAAATTCACTTCTTCCTTTGTTGTGTACAATCACCAGATATCTTGATAAATATGTCAAGATTATGGTTGAAGTGAGAGCATTTAAGCACACCATTTTCTCGATTACTGATTTACCTGCCCAAGTAAAAACAACAGAGATAATGATTACAAATGTTTGCAGTCTGGGGAGTGCTTACTTCAACTGAAATTATATATGTTTATTATTAAATATAAAATGTAAGATTCAGAAGTCTTTGTAGATTTAAAATTAATGCACTAAATACATCTTAATGACAATAATTTGCAACTGTCTTTCAACCTTGTGCATGTTTGCGTGTAAACTCTGATAAACCAAAGAAGTGTTATAAGGATGGCCTGAAAGAATCACTGGACCTTGTAAACATCATCAGTACATAGGACTGAGAGTTCAATGCAAATAGATCATGCCACCTGGCAGAAAAAGCTATATGATTGAAAGGTTTCTTTTGAGTGTTCTCAGATTGCAAAAGAAAAACTGAAAAAAAGTATGCAAAAAGGAACTTCCAGACCATATAGGTGACAGGTAGGATCTTACCTGTGAAGTTTGTGATAGGCTTTGCTCAAATAAAGCTGGAAAATTAAGTCTTATGCAAAATCATCATAACAGCTACAAAATGATATCAATTACTGAGAATGCATGTCATATTTAGAGAAAAGTGTGCAAGTCAGCTGATGGACGGAAGATATGCAAACAGTCACAAAAATAAACCTAGTGACAGCGATATGAATGTTTCTTGTCTGCCAACTTTGTGTTAGGGGTTTTAAAAATTTATATAGTTTAAAGAGCCATATCCATTCAAAGTATAACTAAGTCTTACAATGATATCTTATAGTAGGTACCTCCACAAAATCACTAAAAAAGAGCATAGCTTGATGAAAAAGACACCAACCTTGCCAAAAACAAAATTTTATTGTCTAAATGCTTATGTTATTATTAAGAGGAAAGACCAAAGTTTTTTTTAATTATTTTTTAAAATTTTTCCTTCTTTTTAGAACATCCTAAATTTTGATTTTAAAAAAAAAAAAAAACCTTGTTTCTCTTTGTATCACCAGAACTAGTAAAATAACAGACAATTTTTAGCATATTTTTTTGGTATGATGCACATTAATTTGGAAAATCTTGCAAAAATAAAAATAATTGTTGGATGTTAATGAAACTTTCAGGAACTATTCACAGATCAAAATTATTATAAATGTTTTGTTTTTTGGGTTTTTTTTGTTTGTTTTTTAAGTCATGGTAGAAATATTTTTTTATATTTATTACCGCACCCTCCATATAACTAATTTTATGAAAACGCTAGAAATTCAATCACATCAGGTTTAGTGATTACAATAGTTAAAAGCACAAGGCTTTGAGGAATGCAAATCATGTTTTTTTTTGTTTTTTTTTTAATTGGAAACCACCTGAAAATCAGCTCTGAATTGTAACATACAAAACTCAATAAAACAAAGATATTATTTAATTTCAAATGCTTTTATTTGCTCTTAGTTGTTTTTATGAATATGGACAATATTTTCTGAAAGCAAAACATTTTTTCGATGAAAAATGAATTTTTAACACAATTATTTGTTATTTCTTAATTATAATAGATTTTTATATTTAAGTTGTTAAAATATAAAATTAGTTAAAAGCCGCATCGGCTTTCATAAGGTGTCCTTATGAGATAGATCTTTTTTTAGCACGCTGTAAATTGTATCCTTTTGACTAATCAGAAGATCTGCAGTAATTAAATGTAATTTTGTGTTTAGAATCGGGCTGTAATTATAAAGTACAGAAGACCAACCAGAATACATTTAAGTTGCGTTATTTGAGTTAAGCATTGTTTTCAACTGAGAAGGGTACCTACAAGTATCAGTATCATCTTATGAAATTTATATGATCTTATTTTTATATTAATCTGTTATGACATTTTTCCATAAATGAAATATCAAAATTAATAATAAAATGAATGGAAATACATATAACACAGTAAAATGTAATAAATGTACATAAAATTATAGTATTTTATGTACACTTCTGATAAAATTTCATAAGAAAGGTACCTATAAATTAATTAGATACCTTATGAAATTTAATCTCACTCTTAACAGTCTTATTTTAATTTCTTTATAATATATTTTCCATAAAGCATCGTAAAGGTGAAAGCTAAGTACAAAAAAAAATTAGAGCGCTGAAAGTTTTCCTTAAAAATAACACGGTAAATAATTTGTTCACTTAAATCTAAATAACTTCACTTTTCGGCTTCTGTAGAACAAATTATGATCCCATAAATCCATAAATACGTCCTTCATCACCTGTCAAGTCATGCGAAAGGTTATGACCTGCTTTATTTTATTTTATTTTTAAATTACATCTTTTCAGTGCAGAAGTTAAGTCAACCTTGGTTCAAAATATTTTAAATAAACATTATAATTTCTGATTTTCTTAAAATAAGTTTTGAAAAAATGATAATTGATTTTTAAAAGGATTTCAAAGTGAGATTTTCATTTTTTTTATAAAATGAAAAAAAAATGTTCAATTTGGCTGACTCAAAAAAAAACAAGATTTTTAACAAAAATTTCAGACATGCTAGGAATGATTAAAAAATGAAAAAAAAATACCCCAAAAATACTTTGATCTTTCCTCTTAATAATAACATAACATTTAGACAATAAAATTTTAATCAAATTTGCTACGTCTTTTCATGCTATGCTCTTTTTTAGCTTATCCGTGGAGGTACCTATCTTATAGTCATACTCAACAACAAAGACAGCTATAAGGTGTATATATATATATATATATATCAGTGGCGACTCTAGCCTATTTTTGCTACTCGTGCCCCCTCTGTCAACTTCAGTTCCCAACCCGTGGTCCGTGGACCCAAAGTAAGTCATCATAGTTGCTATTTTGATTCTCCATTGTATAGCACAGATTGACTAATGTACCTTGCATGGTGGTTTTTTTGTAAACAATCAAGATACTATATAATTTGTAGTCTTGTTAATACAGTAGATAAGTTTTTTTTTTCCTTTCAAAAGTATAGAAGAAAAGAGAAGATGTTCATTACTATGACGAGAAAAATATCTTTATTAGAAAAAAGAAATTGATGACAATGACAACTAACCAGGTTAGCAATTAAGTCCACAACTATCCAGGTCATTTGTCTCATGGAATTATAAAATAATTAAATAATTGATTTTTTATTAGCACTTCACAATCGTTTTTTTTTATTAAGGAATGGTTTATTCGTGAATTTTGAATCATAGAAATCTATTAAAATACGGTTTGTATGTCATTTTATATTAATATTAAGAAAACCCTGAAACCTCGGAACCTTCGAGAATTCCAGTAGTATCGTAAATACTTTTTTGTAGTTTTTTCATAAAGATTCTGTATGTAACTTTTTTGCTGCATTATTTCACAGCTAGTGTTCGTCTATAAATGCCTTTGAATGGGCGTGTATGCAGGCTGTTGCGTTTTTGGGAAGGTCATCTCATTTGAGAATAAACTCCAGGCGTCTTGGTTTTTCCAAATTTTTCTATTACCTTATTGTGCAATTCATTTCTTTGCTCTAAGTCTTTAAGCATTTTCTTCTCAATTGAAATTGGGAAAAGACGAAAGTCGATCCTCAGCCATAGTGCATCTCAAAATGATCGTATTCTGTCCAAGGTTGAGAAACTTCTTTCATTTGAAACTGAAGAAAGGGAATGGTAAGAAAAAGTTGTATCAGTCTCACAGTTTCAGACATTGCAGACAAAAACCGAGTTCATGGAGCATCTCCAAAATAGCTTTACTTGAGGTACATTTTTTGAAATCATTGTCAGAATACAAAATACCTGAGCTCACTTTTCAAGGATTTTAGGTCAAAAATACAAGGGTATTTTTTCTGCAATGCATCTATATGTTGCTTAGGGAATGTACAGGAAAAAACTTCAAACTTCTTCACATCGAAAGCAATTCAAAATATGAAAAGTCTCCTATGTTTTTAATCGTTCCTTTAGTGAATTAAATGATGTTTTGAATTATTTCAAAATATACACTTTTTGTAGTTGATTCGATTTCCCCTAGTTCTTTTGTGGGTGGAGCGTGTGATTCGTCAGATATCTCCATGTCTGTCATCGTTTGTTGGATAATATTTTCATAATGTTCATTGTCACAATTGTTTGATATTGATTGAATGAAATCATGTATTTTATCTTTTAAATATTTCACGCCAGTTTTCTGCACTGTAAAATGTCAAATAGTTTTTCTGCTTGAGAAAGAATGACATAAAAAGTTAATAAAAAAATGAAAGTGAAATCATTCAATTTTGACAATAGATTGTCGGTTTCACTTAGTGTTGTTTCATCCCATATTTCGCCATGATCAAGAATATCTTCGAAAGTGTTCATTATTTTTTGACGATCGTGTTTTTTTAGCGGATACAGTTCTTGATTTATAAAACCATCTGGTAGCACACAAAGATGGGATGCAGATTTCAAATTTTCGGAACACACTCTTCCTTTTCGTACTAGATGATGAGAATTTACTGAAGCTGTGTAAATGTGAAAAAATATTTTAAAAAAACTTTTACTCAAAACTAAATTAAGTTTATGGGCATAATAATGGATGAAATCGGCGTATTTAAATCCCTCTCTCTCAATTTAATTTGCACTCCGTTCCGTTCACCTGCCATCACGGCTGCTCCATCATAAGTTTTTTTGATTTTGCATCATCGGAAGGAATTTAAAGAATTCTCGATTACGTCAGCTAATCTTGTGGCACTTTTGTCATCGCTCACGTCATGAAATCCAAGGAATCGTTCAATAATTTTGCATCCATTCACATACCTAACAATGATCGAAAAGCTGTGCATGCATTGCACAGTCAGTTGTTTCATCAGCCTGCACTGAAATAAATGGGGCACTTTGAATTTCAGCGTAAATAACATCAGCAATCACGTTATCAATTGCAGATATAATTTCATTCTGTATTGTTGTGAAATACCTGAAAATTGCCTAGAGCCTTCTTTGGCGGAAAGTTTTGATGCAAAGACACTGTCAATTTTAGAGAAACACTGCAATAATTCTCGATAATTACCTTTTGTTAAGACTATCTTCCCTTCATCGTGTCCGGCGCAAGAATGGTAGTTCTT
>CAHIKZ030001284.1:125000-275000 GCA_903632075.3 Acanthosepion pharaonis
TGTAGTACAAAAATATGACACTATCAAAAATATTTTATTTCTGTATTGTGCTGATGTTAATACAGATTAATATTCCTTTTCATAATACATTTTGCTGCATGGCCAAATAATTCTTTAAGCATGCTTTTGTTTGGTTATCTTCAGAAAAAATCTTAGGAATTTTGAAGAAATATTGCATTCAGTCATCTAGTCTTCTTGCACTCTAAAATAATTATAAACTTACTACTGTTATTAAATTTAAAGATTTTCTTGTAAGTTTGTTGTATTTTTAAATACAAAATATCCAAATATATCTTCAGTATATCAAATAAGATATAATTAGGAATAGTTTTCAAATTTAATGTATATTTGCTTATCCTAAACAGTATTAACTTTCTTATTAAACCTTTTGTTTATGTAGAGTAGGGGAATTCTCTCTTGTTCTCAGGATAATAGTTTGTAGGTCTATTAATAGAAGTTATTTGTTAATAAGAAACTCATTGTTTGTTTAATCTGCTACATTTTCCTTCCAAAATTTACTAATTGATTAACTTACTATTTTTATCATATATATTCAAAACTTTAAAATTCTGAATGACATGAATAAATTAATTTTACTGATAGTGATGTCTCTATTGTTATCACAAAGAATAAATAGTAATCCTAAAATTTCAATTTTACATTAGTTTAAAATCTTAAAATCAAAAAATGGTTTATATATAAGAACAAGGATATTGTCTGAAAATATCTAAATATTGTATTTAAAATAATTATTGCATTGTTTGGTACTTAATTTAATCATGATCTTATTTCCTATTGACAAAATAATCTTTATTATTAAAGATCTATGAAAGTACTTTAAAAAAAACTTAATATTTGGTTTTACTGGAATGCTGTTTTGGTGGTTCAAAAAGTTTAAAAAATGATGTCATTATTTTTTATATTATTGAACATATTTTCATTTCCTTCCATCTTCTGCCATAATGCAAGCAAGTTCTTTTTAACCAAAGAACTACCCTAGGTGAGCCTTTTTAGAGTCTTGTAGCAAATTTAATTTTTTATGTTTTTACTTAATAAAATTCTTTTCTAAAGATTTGAATAAATGGCAGTCTGAAACAATATCTGTTGAATAAGAATGAGTGAAAACTTTCCAGCCAAGCTGTTAATTTTTTTTTGTTATTCACTAAAGCATGCAGTGTCATGTTACGCTGGTGCAACATTCCATCCTTTATATTAATTCTGAAAAATACTCTGTGGATAGTCTCAAATATACTGACTGTATCTCTTACATAGGGGTAAAATGACCCCCTGAAGAAACCACCTACTAAGTATATGCTTACAGACTCAAATATATATTTTTTTAAATTAGCATTAAATTAACCAACAATGGTTGACATGTAAAATCAACTAACCTTTTTATCATTTGCTACTTTCAGTTGGTTTAAATAGGAGCAGTACTTTTTTTCAACTAATAAATTCTCTGGAAGGTGCTTATATTGGATCCTCTACCAAACCAAATTTTTACAGAAGTTAATGGAAATCTTCCATTTCCAAACTGTTGTAAAGTGTCCATGTTACATTGTCCGTCAGAATGGGATTAAAAAATGGACCATTTTCATTACATTCAAAGAGTAAATTGTCCAAAAAGTTTTAGTAGGTTTCTTGCTTAATTTATATTGCTAACATAATCAAGCTACTACTAATGATTTTAAATATTTGATATGGACAATTTGAGTGTGTTGGCTGTCTTCATGTACTATATAATGTTGATTATTTTCAATTAGTCTTTTGATTATTGACAACTGGTATACCTAAATTGGAACATGAAATATTAGATCACTTTTGATGTGCTCATTCATTTGCATGACCTTTCCTATAACACAAATTTTACATTTGAGTCAGTTTTATTTTTCTCAATTAAAACAGTACCCAAAATATTGAATATTTTCTTCCATTTAATTCTAATATTTCAGATTAGAATTAATAAATAAAATTGTCAATTTTGCTTAATATCTTTTAGAAAACACACTGATTTAACAGCTGTCATAAAATCAAATACAATCCTTTTGGATGAAGTTAGTTAAAACTAGACACTTTCAATGCCATCTCATGATAAATAAATAAAAAATAGCTCATTATTCAAAATTATCATAATTTACCTAGGTACTTTTTCTTTTGTAAATTTTTGCAGAAATGAAAGGTAAGTCTGTTTATACATCTACAACTAACTGTTACTTATGATTTTTGTTGTTTTTTTTTTCCTTAGTTCTTTGACACTGATCAAGACTTTAAATTCATCTAATCTGTGTATTTTACTATAAAGACAATGTAGCAAATATTTTATATGGTTGATGTACTTTCTAGTTTTACATATAAATTTCAATAGGAATTTGTGACATAAAAGGCTTTTCCTTAAAACAATAATGAATAATAAATCAAAGTAAAAATAAAGTTTGAGAAATAAACACTCAACAAGGACCAAGCTGATGATTTAAAAGTAGATTTACTCAGGGTTACCAATATATTCCAGTAAGATCAACTAGTATCCATCACCCAGGTCTGTTTCCTCCCATTATTTTTTATAGATGACAAAATGGCCCTGTACTTGTTATTGTCAACTGTTTAATTACTTTAGAAGTTTTTGTATAGTTAGTCATTAAAAAATAATGCATAAAGGAACCTAAAATGCTATTTGTAAGATAAGAAAATGAAATTGATTTGGGAAATGGCTAATAAAAATATTTTGTATTACAAAGTTTATTCTGAAAAGTATGATTAATGACCACTGGTGACAATATATTTAGGATTGCAAGCAGGCTTTCCAGGTTTTCATGTATACACTTCATGCACTGGTAATATTTTGACAGAAATTGAACTTCCACCAGTATAGTAAACACACACTGGATTTAATGGAGATAATCTCCAACAGGCCCTGTTGATGTTTAATCCAATTCCTTCAGGGAGCATGAATACATTCCATCTTGTAAGCATTGAATCTTGTAGAATAGAATTTATTGATATGCCATTGTTAAAGCATTAATGAGAAACATTGGCAATTCTTTCCAGCTTCACTTCTTTGCATCATAAATTAGAGTTCTTCAGTAGTAACACTTTCTGACATTGTCCCAACAAATAAGACAAAAAGACCACCAGGTAAAGGGTTATGTGGTGGTTTACTAGCAACCGTGTATAAAGTGGTAGTGATATAAATTAATCTAGCAATATTTAAGTTATGGTTTTTAACAAACACAAAAACAATATTAAAACATTACAAAACATTCTAAATATTTTTGCTATAAATTGAAGTTTGAACATAATATTTAAAGAAACAGTAATTATTAAAAGCTTTAATTTTATTCACAAATATTCATCATTTTTAGCATGCAACAAGTGGGATTTTTATTTTTTGTTTAACTAAATATTTTATTAACTAAACTTTTTTTTTTACTAATTTTATAACCAAATTGTTAATGGAACAATTTTTGCTAAATGTTTTATAACTCTTAGGAGACAACAGGGCCAATCTATTAGCCAAAAAGTTGAATGACAAAGAAGATAACTGGGCTTATCCATCAGCGTGATAATACAAACCTTCAGGATTAGCTGGCTGGTCTTTGTACCAGCCAATTAGACTGCGTCTTGTATTTTTTGCACATCTGGGCCTTTCAATGATGGTCTCTGATAGTTTCGATGAATTTCTATGATTTTTAGATATATTTTTTGTTTGTGTGTGTTCCAAGTGCAGGTTTGTGAAAAGGACTCCGTTCTTGGTACTGAAACACCAAATGAGGCTCTGTCTCCAAAGGGTTAATGGATTTTATCTAACAGAATTTAGGCTTCTGTTTCATTCATTTTTCAGTTTTGTTTTTTTTTGTTTTTTTTGTTTTTAAGATTCTAAAACAAAAATCAGATGACCACATAAATAAAAATGTTTAAAAATATTGTTTACCTTTGCTGATATTTTGCTTCATTTGAAATTTTGCTTAAAACTATTTAAAGATTTATTTCGGCACATTTTCAGTTTAAAACATAACAGAAAAAAAGATTTTATCTGAAAAATGATTTTATTAAATTGGAATTGGTATAACATTTTCTCTTTGTTAAAATAAAATTTAGCTTTCTTTCTAATACAAAATTAATTTGATTTTAGACACAATTCCCATGTGACAATTGTAAAGTAAATATACAGATTTAATAAGAAATTATTGTGAAAATATTTTCGTATTTTTTATATTTGTAACTTTTATAATATTCAACTAATGGATTTTTTCCAATCTTTTTAAGTAGTGATTGAAACTTCTTTTTCTCTCTCTCTCCCACAAAAATGTTAAAAATAATATGCATAACATTTCAGGTTTATTCTCTATAATTTATATATTCTCTTTTTCTTTTCTTTTTTTTGTATGGATTTTGCTTTAGCAAGGTCTCTACAATGAGAAATTAAATAGTTTTGTAAGATAAATGTTACTTAGTTATATTTAATGTTATTAATTTTTTAGCAAATTTTCATTTTTTTCTTCAAGTATCAAATTCTCATTTAGTTTTACTACAAATTTAAAAAGCTGCACTTCAACTAAAGCTTGGACCTTTGAACAAAGGGCACTTGAAAAATTACAGACTTCATAAAATAAACCATGTCCATTTTTTTATTCTTTGTCTGTATACCCAAAACACATATTTAATGTATAGTATTGTTTGCCTTAATTTGATACTACTTATGAATATCAGAAAATTTAACTCAAAGGCATAACCAACTTTTAGTGCTTTTGTAATTTTCTTCACACTTTTTAGCTGGTTATATATTTGTAAATTAAGATTCTTATTTGTACTTTGGCTTATTACGGTTTATTAGATTTTAATTTTCTAGTATTTTCCAACTTTGGCTAAATGAAAGTATTTATTAAATAGCTGTGAAATATGCAATTTATAATACTTGTATAAAAACTAAAATTGCTTTGAATAGTTGTTATATACTAGGAAAAAACTGTCAAAGTGAAAAAGTTTTTAAGTGAGACATGTTTCATCCTTTAGGACTTAATCAGAATAAACTAATGTTTTACATTGATGTGACTGCACATGCACACAAAGAAGAGGAGACACTGACAATTTATACATGTCTGCCAATTTCTTGCCCTTTGTTTATATTTCCATCACTTTTGTTATTAAATATCACACATTGTGATGATAAAAGATCTACCAAGAAAGATGAAATGTTATAAGAACTTGGACTTGAATCATTTGATTTAGCCATTAAAGCATTTTCTATACATTTTTGTCTTAGTAAATTGCTTTCTCTTTTAATTAAAGTAGTATTTTTAAATCAAAATTATGGTCAGACTCCTTATACTGAGCAACTAATGCAATTTAGTGTTGTTTTGTAAAAATTCCTAATTATGTTCATATAATCTTTCGATCTAAATTCCTTGAAATTTCTCTTATGTATTTCTTGTGATAAAGCAAATTACTACAAGTTTTAGCTTATTTTGTTTGTATTAAGTCTTTTATTGTTTTAGAATTAGTAACAAATTTTATGTTAAGCTTAGCTAAATTCTTTTCACTTGTAGTTGTGATAGTTGGTGGCTAGTATACATAGAAGCTTCAAGGAATTTAAAAGATTATATAAAAACAAAAAATATCTTTTGCACTAAATGCATTAATTCTCACCATAATGAGTCTGACCATAATTTTGATTTAAAAAAAAATGATATTTTAATTAAAAGAGAAAGCTATTTACTAAGGTAAAAATGTATAGAAAGTATATATAGAAAGTGTTATGATTGCTAGATCATCCATAGTAAATTTATGTCTAGGCTTTTACATTTCACCTTTTACTTGCAGATTCTCACAATATGGGATACTTAATAACAAAAGGAATGGAAACATAAACAAAAAGAAACCCAAAACATATATTTAAAAAAAAAAAAAAATTAATTTAAAATTCTCAGCATCCC
The DNA here is from genome assembly GCA_903632075.3 of Acanthosepion pharaonis. Classification (NCBI taxonomy): domain Eukaryota; kingdom Metazoa; phylum Mollusca; class Cephalopoda; order Sepiida; family Sepiidae; genus Acanthosepion; species Acanthosepion pharaonis. The sequence goes on from CAHIKZ030001284.1 coordinate 130,931, forward strand.
CTTTCCTCCATGCACATGTGTAGACACATCAAAATGTAAACACATCACTTTAGTTCGATGAAGCCTTAAAGGACAAAATTTGTCATACAAAAATATTTCCACTTTGTCTTAGTTTTTTCCTTAAAATTGTTTTTGATATATAAAAAAATTATATATTGTTTTTCCCATATATATATATATATATATATATATATATATATATATATATATATATATCTATTAATAAGCAGACAATATGGTTTGATATTTGTGACCATATTGTTTCTGTTCCCCAGTTATCAGTGGCAAAGGTGGTTATTTTCTGTTCAATTTTTGTTTATTAGTTTACTCTTCAGGTACATGGCTATCATGAGAGTGTGGCTATGTATTAAAGATATCTTTGTTTTCTGATGTCATCTGAATGCAAGCATTTCTTTGAAATGATAGCTATTCTTATTATATTTGTAAAATGAAGTGGCATTCAAAATATACATAGGTATCTTTCTGATTGTGATGACTTTTAAGCATGTTTTTTTATATATTGCTCTACCACAGCATTATCAAGTTTAAAAATGGCTCAAATGGAGATAAGAACTTTGTGTACACTGATATGCTAAAAGTCATGAGATAAATGCCTATTATTTTGTAGGACTCGCTCTAGCCTGGCAGAGAGCAACAATCTGACATGGTACCAATATTGTAAGTGGTTAGAAGACATTATCTGTCCACAGATCATTGATATTTCTAGGCACAGGATCTTACATGCCAATAAAGTTTTCTACCACACCCTATAAATGCTCAGTTGGTAAAAAAAAAAAAAAAAAAAAGTTGATAGCTAAATCATTTGTTGGAAGTTTCCATAACGATCTTCAATTCCAAACAACTTGGGCAACCAATGACATGGTACATTATCCTGTTGGGGCACTTGAAGTCTATGAATGGGTACAGATTGTGATGAAGCAGTGCAACATAGGGGTCACTAAACTGTGATATGTTTGTATTAGTACATCCAAATTATGCTTCATGAACAGACGTCACACTATTGGAACCATCATCAGACTAAGGTCTATAGCCTCATAGTGTGTACCATACATAAACCCTACTGTCAGTCCAAAACAACTGGAGCCATGATTCATCAGACCATACAACATTTTGCCAGTCCTCCAGGGACCTACTAAATGTGTTATTGCCTGTATTTAATCCAGATGTGCTTTGAGCCAGTGTTATTTATCTGTTAATGCAGAAAATTTTAACCAGATGCATCTGGCCGCAATCATAAAAAGACTTGTGGTTAGCTACTGTACTGTCCATGGTGGGTAATAATGCTTTCCATAATTCCTATTACACATGACACCACAGATTGAGAGATGTCAAATATCACCACAATTTCAGAAATGGAATATCCAATTCTTGATTGAACTGCAATTTTATCATGAAGTAGTCTATAGCCAGTGTTCATCCTAACTCGCCAAATGTCTGATCACAGTTGATATATAGGTTTGGCTATTACATGCCTGCTCACACATAACTTTTGGCATGTCAGTGTATAATTACTGAAAATAATGTCTCTATGTCTACATATATATATATATATAGCTCAGTTTTTGAACAAAGCTGATTTAACTTTGAATTCTAGAAGGTGGTAATTGTAAAGAGAATTTCCTCAAAAGTGAATATTATTCTTTTGTAGAATTTATTACTTGTAAATTCTGCAATTTCCATGAAGTTTAAACAACAAATTATGTTCAAAGATCACTTATTGAAAAATACTACAAACATTTGTTCCAATTTAATATTCCCATGTTTATTGCCATCACACTGATATTATTTACATACAGAAAGGATGAAATCAACTGTAAAAAAAAAATATTGTAGTTAATCCACATTTGAGTAATAAACAAAAAATGTAATTTAATTTGTCAATTCTAATGCAAGATTTCCTTATAACAGCTTTGAATGCTTTAATGTAATTTAACATTTTTCTTAACATTGCATAGTTTCTTATGCAAATCTTTTTTTTATCAAGACTAAAATTTTTACCCCTTTTATAATAAACTATATTAAATCATGAACAATATAAAACATGAATCTTAATTTTTAATGCTTTTAATTAGAAAAATTAATCTGATAAAATGTACAGATAATCAGAAAATTTTTTTAGGAATTGACTAACTTTACATAATGTATAACTTTGTAGTAACTAACCAGTTTTGCTAACATTAAACTATTTAAAATTTTGTATATAAAAATATCTAATTATTGAAACGAATAATGTTTATTAAAATGATGTATTAAAATCTGTACATTTTACTTCTTTTTTTTTTCTTTTTTTTAAAATTTAACTGAATATATTGATACAACTTTCTTTAGCCCAACTGTAACTACAACCCTAAAAAACTTAGGGGCACTTTACCGAAGACAAGGAAAATATGAAGCTGCAGAAACACTAGAGGAGTGTGCTCTAAGATCAAGAAAAAATGTAAGTTAAAATGCTTTCTATAAATTAGAACTCTTCATATGTATGAATGCATGCTTTTATCTTTTTCTTATTTTTCTTTGTGATTTTAAAATTTACATAAATATAAAATTCAAACTTTTTTGTTTAAATTTTGTACATTTAAATAAACATTTTAGATTTTTGTAAATAATATTTTTAACATTTTCTTTTTATCAGTTTATGAAAGAATTACTTTTAAGCCTGCATTTTGCTCTTTTGCATGCAATGCTTTTTGCATTTTAATCTCTACAATTGTTTCTTATTAAGTGGTATAAAACACTTTCAAAAATGTTGATTTGATTTTTTTCTCTTTTACTAGAAATGTCTAAAACAAAATATAATTTAACAATACAAACTCAAGTGTTTGTATGTGTTTATAGATTGTGTGTGTGTTTCTCTCTTGCATATTCAGAAAATTAAATCTAATGCTGATTTATAAATTATTTTAAGCATTTCAATATAAAACAGTTTTTTCTAAATTAAAATATTTACAAGGTTGCCTTTTATCATTTGCTTTCATAAATATACAGGTTTACTGCTTGAATTTTATTTCAGTTGCTTGTTTAAAAAATTTTCATTCTATTTTTTCTATATTTGAAATTATCACTGCAGCCTTACACATTGTATATGAGATTCTAACCTTTTGGATGAAAGACATTAAAAATCTATTTTAACATATTCTTTTAACTTTTTTTTTTTTTATTTTTTTTTTAAGATATGAAATTTTGAAAATGCATGGATATAATAGATTTAATATTTCTATTTTTCATTTGATTTTAAAATTTCTCACTGTATAATTTAATTCATCTGTGTCAAGATTTCCTTTGCACTTTAATATTAATTTCATGTAATCACAAAATGTTTAGATGCATGGTTTATACATCAGAAATAAGTAGTAATCTTATATAAAGTTAAGAGAAATCTTTTTTGTTCATGTTAAATCTTTATAAAAATTAAATAAAAAAAAAACTTGCCAGATTCTAATAACTTCAGCTTTTTTTTTTTCTATTTTGAGAATATTATGAAGTATCTTTAAAGACATTGATATATCATGAAAGTTTATGGTATTTTCCTTATTATAGACATCTTGATAATTTCATGACTTAATTGTAAATGTAATACTTGGCATATTCTGATGTGAAACCTTGTTCTTGTGGTAAATACTTTTTTTTTTCTCTTCAATCTGTCCATTCCTTCCTTTTCTCTTGCTTCTATCATTTTATCTCTATTATTACTACATTTAAACTCTGAATTCAGCCATACTCATTATTCATGTAACATTCTTATAAAATGATGTAGATTATTCAGTTTTATTTTTGTATTTTTCCATAAGTTTAACCAATTTTTTTCTTTTTATTTCTTAATCCTAAAACTTAAAAGTGGATTCTATCATTTTTAAATGATGTTTAATGCGAGTTTGTTCAGACATCAGGCCCAGTTTTACTGCATTTCTGCCTGTCCAACTTGTCCACTTTTCTCTTCAAGATTAGGTAACCTCATTAAACATTTCATAGATGAATAAGCTTTTATTTTGAGGGGGGGGGCTAAAAAGCAAAGGGGTGCAAAGAAAATCCCACTTTTTACACCTTAGGATGTTTTCTGATGTTCATGCATAATTTTGTTTTTGTAATTTAAAAAGAAAAAAAAACAACAAACACACAAAATGGTAAATATTTGTGAAGCTGAAATTTTTGTTGTTGGGGATTAGATGATGCCAAAGAAGCATGCGTGCACTTCTTTCATTCCTATGTTATTCTTTGATAGCTCCACCTTTAACCCCTATTTACCATTTTGATTTTAAATAACTATATACCTACATTTTATTTCTATGCTACTTTAATTGCACTATTTTTTTTAGTTTGGCCTCAAATTGACTCAGTTCTGCTGGGAATCAGCTTCATTTTTTTTTTTCTTCTTTTTTTTCTTTTTTTTTTTATATAAATATCTTGGTGTTTCTTTGGTTTCCTGTTAGGCTCTGGAAGTAGTCAGGCAGACCAAAATTTCTGATGTTCTAGGCAGTGAATATTCTAAGGGCCAATCCCCAAAAGACAGGAAACGTTCTAACAGCAGAGATCGCAATCGTCGAGACTCAATGGATAGTGTCTCATATGAGAAAAGTGGTGATGGTGATGAAGTGAGTATCACTATGCGTTGGTCAGGGGATGGGGTGAGTATGAGTACAGAAAGTGGGAGACATTCCAACATTACAAGCTGCAAGTGAATGATGCATTGTCTTGAAACAAAACAAGTTATCATCCTTGGACATGTCTTTATGAGTGATTTCTCTCTCTCTCTCTCTATCTCTTTCTCTCTCTCTCCTTTGGTTATTTTGTTAAATTGTTGTTACCCCAAAAAAAACAAAAAAAACAATCTTTTGGCAAATCTAATTAAAATTTTATAAAAATAGTGGAGAATGTTTATCTATTTAAAAAAAAAAAAAGTTTTGGCTTGTGTTTATGATGCTTTTTTGTTTTTTTTAATGGAATGCTTTACACCCATATGTATATCCTGATTCTACATACATACACACTCACAGCATTTTTGTATTATTAAAAACTTATCACATTCTTTAGAAACTTGTTGGAATGGATCCCTTCTATTTTTCTCCTTGTCTTTAGTGATTACTGGTGGCAGAGCTTCTTATGCTAAATAGTTTGTGGATAAACAGGCAAGGGAACAGTGTTGCTTTATTTTCTTCAACTAATTTGCTTTTAAATAAATCCCACACCTTACAATTTTTGTCCTAACTTGCAAATTTCTGCTTCCCATCACATTTATTTTTGTATTTATCCACTAGCTAATAGTAATATTTTTCCCTCTAACTTTTCCCCACTTCAGTTTGGTGTTTGGTATGCAATCTAACTTTTTAATATTAGTGGTACACTAAAATGTTCCAGTCTCACACCTACTCTTAATCCAAATGAATTTGCGAACATCAGTTAAAAACTTTTCATGTTGCTGTATGCCTGCTTCTTCCTATAACCATCTCTATTTTCAAAGTCTCATCTGGGTTTGAGTAAATGGTCTCTCTCTCTCTCTCTCTCTCTCACTGATGCTCTGGAAATCACTGAAGACTCTGTACTCGTATTCAACATTTTATGTGGGTGGGATTTTTTTCTTTTCATCTTTTCTGCATGGACCCTTCCAAAAGAAATGTCATAATAGATTGTTTATTTATGCATGAATATATTTAAATGAAAAAGACATGTTGCTGGCAACTCTCACAGAACTGTCTAAGAGGTGTTTGACCATTGGTTGATGCATTAAATGTTTTTTGCAAAATATTTTTATTACATTGCAATAAACATTTTTCAGGTTTATAATATTGCGAATTACCTCTTTAAAATTGTAATGCTTGAAAAATATTACTAAAAAAAAATTAGCCTTGGAATTGTTACAAAGGACAAGCAGTCAAGTTTTCCACTTTTTTTTTTTTTTTTTTTTTTCTTTAAACTGCTGCTTACTAGGTCACTAGGAATTAATGAACTTATTCGTTTTTTTTATGACTTTGAATCATCATAACATACTTGTGGAGTGTCTGACAAATGCTGTGCCAGTAACTTATTGTTTTTGTTTTATTTTTTCTTCAGTAGTTGAAAAAAAAAAAAAATGAGAACCATAAAGGATTTTTTTTGTTCATGATTCATAGGCATTATTCTAGCAGAGAAAGGCTCTTTGCTTGAGCTTCTTTTCTTAGAAATCTGCTTGGTCATATTTGTACATTATTTACATTCATATACAATGTGTGCGTGCGTGTTATTAAAATGAAGCAAACCATTTGTTGCTGAATTCACAACGGCTTTTTGCAAATGCTACCAGTTTTATAGCTTCTTTAACCGTTATTGCATGCATGGTTTGCCACTTCTAGACCTGTCTTTGAGTTGCCAGCAATAGTAAATTGTTTTGTTTACTTTCTATGTAGAAGGATAAGATATTTAGGATTTGTTTATTGAAGCTAGAATATCATTCAAAGCCAATTAGAAATATACAATTTTTGACTAGATCATGTTTTTAATGCTTAGGGAATATAATTTACATCATTACAATTCAAATTGTAATTTTACTTTCTATTTATTAAAAATGAATAAATTTTTATTCTCAACTTTATTCAAAATGCTAGGAATTAATATGAATCTTTGAGCTGTGGTTCAAATACATTTGATTTTGCTTTTAAACGTTACAATTTACAAATATCTTGTGTATTTTAAGACCTGAGTGACAATAATAATCCCAAATAAATTGAAAAATATAACCTTTTTATATTAATCATATTTATTCATTTACTACATGTATTTTCTCTTTCATTAAAATGAAAGATTGTTGTAGAATTAAAACTGATCCATTGTTAAACTCTGATGGATCTGAATCATAATTTGATGACTCTTTTTGCAGTTATAATATGACTTTGAAAAATAATATTTTGTTTTTATATAAACTGTTCTTTATTCTTAGCTAAGTTATTTATATATATATATATATATATATATATATATATATATATATATATATATAAAATATGGATTATGTAATGAATGTAGTTATCAAATTTAAGTTGTTTTTTGCTAGAAAATAAACTTTTCTTCAGAATTTTCAAATTACGGTCTGACATTTAAGTACTTTCAATTGTAAATAGTTTCAGTCTAAGGTATAAAAAGAAAAGGCTAATTACTAAAACTATTCCTAAAGTAAAAGTATTTGTAATAGCATTTTCTTAGTATTGCTAATTAATTTATTCAAAATTTAATAAAATTGTATAATTTCCATATGTATTTTTAAGATAATTAGCATGTTGTTTTGTTTTTTGTTGTTTTTTTTTTTTTTTTTTTTTTTTTGCATGTTATTAAATGTTAAATGCGTTTCCTTAAGCTATAAACTGACAGTGATAGAATTCTTGACTCACTGGGTAATTATGAATTTAATACATCTTAGCTTTATTTCTGTTTTAAGATATAATTGCATCCTATCTATTTTTACCATTTCTGAATGTTTAAAACTGTTTTACCACCACCCCATGTCAGTGTATAGAAAATCTTTGAATATTCACTCCAAATATCCTTAACTTCTTCCTTCAAGTAAATGCTACCAGGAAAATGATTTTCCCCATTATGCCTCCTATATTGCTAATAATTTTAGTCTCTTACCGAATTTCATAAAATCTATAAAAGTATTAAACCCTTTTTATAAATTTGTTCATATACATCCATTGCCTGCTCCACAGCTCATAATTTATATTATATAGAAGTTCTGCCCTAGATTAGCTATTCTGATTTAATCCATATCCATTATTGTAACCATTTTTTGTGATGCAATTTTCTTATCTATTATTTCTGTTTTATGCTATTATTGGCAACTTGTTAAAGCATGAACTTGTGCCTTCTATTGAATTTTTTTCCAATGTTTTCTTTGCATGATTTTGATTTTGTGTTTAAGTGGTTAGAGGGGATAAATGTTAACATTTTATATAATATTCAGTTAAAGATAAGTTCCCCCCTCACACACAGAAAGTATTGTATGTACACATACATTTGTTTGTGTGCGTGTGTGTGCGCGCCTGTGTGTATGTGTGTGTAATTATTAAAGAAAATATTTTTAAAAGCCAGCTTGTAAAAGCTTATCTTTTTTTAACTAACTCTGCTTGCACACTGTTTCATCTTATTTTTTTAGTGTCTGTGTGTCACAGCCAAAAGCACTAAGCATTTTTGATACATACACATCAGTCAGTCTGTCCATTATTCATCTGCCATATCAATTATATATTTACATATCAGTTTATTTTATTATGTGTATGTATACACTCATATATATATATATATATATATATATATATATATGTGTGTATATATGTGTGTATATAATAAATATATATTGCTGCTGCAACTGCTATAACTATTATTACAATTGTTATACTGTTGTTAACATCATTGTTTTGTCATCGTCAACATATTCATTGCCGTGTCCCCTCTTACCACTCTCGGCATGTCCCTCCTTGAATATGGCTCCTCACACATTTAAATTAACCTCATCAGAATGGGAAACTTAAACGCAGTGGCTCATTTTCCAAACTGAGAGCTTCCATAAGACGTAGCAGTGCTAAACTGGTCCAGAAACTGAAGGGCAGAGGATATGGAGATTCTGACACCCCTGGCAGGTAAGGATGAGTCTTCTAGTAGCTTGCTGCTGCTGCTGCTGCTGCTCTGATTATTGCAACTGGTTATTTAATTTTTTTTTAAACAAAAGCTCTGTGTGATTGTGTGTGTGTGTGTGTGCGTGTGTGTGTGTGTGTGCTCACATACATGTACAGATTTGTATATTAGCTTGCCTTATATTTATGGCATTAATACAAAAAGAGAGCTTAATTGGTTTAGTCACTTTGTTTTTATATTCTTTTTAAAGCTGAATTTCATACTTTGAAGCAAAATTGATACCTTTCATGTTTGACCAATTCAATTGGTTTCTAATGACAGCCAATTAAAAAAAAATCTATTTCCATTTTTGGAATATAGGTAAAGCCCAATTTTTGCTTGGATACATGAATATTTGTTCACTGCATATATTAAAAGTATTTTTTTATATAGGCTGATGATTTAATTTTTTTTTTATAATGGAGGCTAATCATTTATGATAAAATATATCAAGGCTATAGAATTTATAATTTGTTTCAGATGTCATTTTCAGCTTCAATTTATAGTCTTCAACTTTTGCCAGTTGCAGAAAATAAATAATAAAAAGTGCATTAAAACAAAAATATTTCAAAAAGAGATATATATATATATATATATATATATATATATATATATATATATATATATATACACACACAAAGAGTTCCAGTAGGAATAAATATCAATCAATCACATTTGTACATTTGACTGGAGATTTTATTTCATTTTTTTTTTAAGAATTTCTCCTTTGAAATAAAGACTTTTATAAATTTGTAATTTTTAATAACATAAGCTTATAAATATAATATAACATTTTACATATTGATTTACTTACAAAATGCTTGCATATTTATGTTCTACTGTTTTATATGGCTGTAATTGCTGACTTTTAAAACATTTATTACAAAATCTATATAATTTTGTCCTGTATTTACATGTCAAGTGACTTGGAATTAACTGTTTTTATTTTCTCTATTACATATATGTATAATATGTACCCTATTACATATGGAAACTTTGCATTAAATACTTAGGTGCAAGAGAAAACTAACAATAAATCTTAATTTATCATTCTTGCCCTCTCTTACTCTTGCCCATTTTTAAAACATATAATAATTCATTTTTCAAACTTCTTGAAAGCAATAAAGATTTTCAAGAGATTAGTGTAATAGCTAGTAATTACTGTTTTTCCCACAATTTATCAAATTATTTTTAATAATAATGGGCATTTTACTAGTATAAAGATTTTTTCCTCATTTTTAGTAAAATTTCATACTGTTTTTTTTTTTTTTTTACTTAGACTTTAGATATGAAAACTATTATAGAGTAATAATTTATTAATTCTGAGCAAAAATGATACTTTCAAGAAATCATGGGATAATTCATAAGTAGTAAATTTGCTTATGTATTTATAGTTACTTGGTATTAATGCCACCTGAAATTGGTTTGGAGCAAAAACAATATTAGTAACAATTCATGTTAAGCGATTTCCTTAAAGACTTAGTACATTTTTACCATTAAAATAATCATCTCTTAACTCAAATAACAGTTGACTATTTTAAATTAAATTTATGCAGTGACAAATGTGAATGCATATTTTTTTAAGGAATTTTTTTTCTAGATAATAGAAATATTTTTGTATTTAATCAACTTAAAAAGATGATTAAATTTAGAATCCAACTAAATCAAAACGTGTGCACACACACACACACACTATTGAAAGTGAGTATTTTTTTTGTGTATTGATTTGGGGGATAAGGAAACACGAGTTACAATTTGCTTTTATTTCTCTTGTGCTTAATTTTTAAGAATTTTTTTTATTGTACATGTGTGGGTGGCTGTATGCAAATTCTACCATACCAAATTCATGACTTGTAAAAACTAAATCTGAGTGCAGTTGACTTTATTTTTTTTTCATAGAAATATTTTTATTTTTAACATCATTAATGTTTTATGTAAGGAGGTGCTGAAAAGTTTTCACTCCAACATTTTCCCCTAAAATTTGACCAAGAATCTCTATCCTCCTCTTCCTCCTCCTCTCTCTCTCTCTCTAGAGTGGGGGTTACTTGGTCATATGCCGATAACTTTTCAGTATCCCCCTTCATACAATAGCATAAGATTAATATCTTAAATCATAAAATTACTCTTATTTTTATATTTTGCTTATTTTGTAAATATAGATAATTTTTAGAGTTGAGTCATTTTATTTAACATTAATGATTTTTAAGTATTTTGTATTTAAGAAATTTTTTCTGTGAATATTTTTTGTAGAAACATTTCAAATACTCAACAAAATCTTAACAAGATTGGATAAAATAACATTAATTTTACTAAAACTTGAAAAAAATGGAAAAAAAGTTTCTTTTAATGCCTTTTGCATTATATCCAAGTTATCAAAACTAACTTTTTTTGTTTATAATAAACATTATACACTTATTGTTTTTAATGAATATGTATTGTAAAAGAAAAATTAAGCCTTTCTCAATATTCTTGGAGATGGGAAAACAGTAGTCGCTGGAAATAAGAAAATTCTTTTGGGAATTTTAATCTTCTCAGTTTCTTAAACTAGAAAGTTAAAAAATATATTTTGTTTGACAAGCTTGTTAATTTTTGAAAGTGCAAATAAGTTTGTAAAAAAATTCCTATTCTTAGGATAAAATTAAATCCAATTGGATTTTTAAATATAGCAAATTAAGACATTTAAAAGATTTGAATAGTTCCCTTTCATTAAGTTTTTATGGCAAACAACCTCAGAAGTGACTTTAAGATGAATTAATTTCATTAATAGAAGATAGTTTTTTTTTTTTTGCTTTTTTTCTTTTAATGGTCAAAAGATAAATTTTCTCAGAAAATATAGGAAAGTTGTTGTTCCTTCAGTTTAGAAAGTTAGAGATAATAAAGCGGTTTGTGTTCTTTTTCTGTGGTCATGTTGACTGCACTTAAGTTTAAGTTAATGAAAATACACAACCTAAATTTATATCCATGCTATATTTAGACTAGTTTTTAACAATATCTTACTAATTGTTGTTCCTTTCTTGTTTAATCCAGCAATTTGGACTATGTCCCTTATGCTCCAAGGTGAGGAGGATGAAAGATATGATTTAAAAAAAAAAAAAAAAAAAAAAAAATGCTATCCTGTTGATAGTTGCCGAGTTTGCTAACCAACCCTGGCTCAATCACTTCAACCTTTCCACCTGTCCCTTTGATCCTTTTTTGCTATTTCTCCACTATTTGTTGCAAACTCTCTAAACAGGTCAATCTACCTAAGTTGGGTTCTGTGGACACAGTTACCTCATGACTCAGCTATTTGTTCATTCTGCACTCATTTACCTCCCCTCTTTTTTCTCTTCTCCAATAGCCCAACTGTTCAGAATTTTTTCTTTTCCTTTTGCTTTTCATGTAAATTAAACTATTAAATTCTATTTTTTTATTATACATTAATTTTTGTCAAGTTTTGTTACACAGTAGTAGTACTCTAAATGCTGTATTTCAAAACAAATATAGAGACAAATCAGGACAAAATTGATTATCAAAAAACTTTTATTGCACTCCAACTTTATCAAAGTTAATTTTACCTTTTTTTTTCTCTTTTACTTCTCTTACTTTTACAAAGTAAAATAAATGCTGTACGACATAAATATGCAAGTCATATGAATTTTTTTTTCTCTTTTTTGGGAAAGTGGGAACAAAATAATCATCTTATTCTGTTTGTACATTAAATGAGGAATACATCCTGCTGTTTGGGAAACTCCAGGATATTACATAACACTAATCAGGGTCAGAGGGTTTATTGGGTCCTCTGACCCTGTTGAGCATTGTTACATGGAATTCTGGTGTTGGTCAATAAATTAAGTCCTTTGATAATTTATAAATTGTCACTGTAGTTATTTTTTTAACACATTTTAACAAAAATTTCTGCTGGCTTCAAATTCTTATGTGTTTTAAGAGTTAGGCCAAGATACTGATGTTGAGTTTGTGAAAAAGAAAAATAATAACAAAAGTAATAAAGCTGGAAATAAAACATTCAGTTTCAATAATTGCAAAATGCACCCATTTTGTTCAAAATCCTGATTGATAAATGAATAGATGGAGAAAATCCTTTTAGGATGTGGCATAAGTTAATTGAATAATTACTTCTATTATTTACATTTCTTTATTTTTAATGTTATTGTTAGACATGAATTATGACTGTGGAACTGTGTATTAAACAATTAAGTCAAATTTCTTTCAAACTATTTCAATAAAACATGAAATGTTAAGCTCGAATTATTCAAGTTACAAGAAAATACTTTTTATAAGTATTTAAAATGTTTTTAACTTCGTATAAGACACACTATTTACACTATTCACACAATTTACATATAAATGTATATTTAATTTTCTCTTTCATTAATTAATGTCCATATAAACTTTTGATAACATTGAGTAACAAGAATGTATACAAAAAATAAAGGCACATTAAGTATTTTTTTTATTTATGGAAATGTTAAATAATATATATTAACAACTTGATGAAATATACCATAATTGTTTTGTTTGTTTTTTGTTTTGTTTTTTTGGTTTTTTGTTTGTTTTTTTTTTGTTGGGGGGGGGTCCTTTTTTTTTCCAATGCCATTTTCACTACATTTACACATTGCACATTACTGCTTTTTATTACATAGTAATTTGGATTTGGTATGGTAACTATTCTAATTTTTGTGGAACCAATCTCCATATTCAATTTATGAACATGGGGTATGGAATTTTACTGGGGGTGGGAGTATATTTGTTTTTGTATGTTAGCTACAGCAGCAGCAGCAGCAGCATGCCTAGCTCTGGTTGGTCAACAGCAAGGATTCTACTGACTAACCAAAAACTGCCAAATTGTGTCATTATTAAACTCAAAAGCATTGGAGTTTAGATTTTGAATATAAAATTTTAATTCAAAACATTTTATAAAAAAAAAAAATTTAAACTAAAAACTTTTTCTTGGTTTTAATCTTTCTGATACAGTTGGGCTGTATTTCTTGAAGGAATTAAGTTTTCTCATTGTTGTTATTTAGACAAGTTTGTTTTATTTTACTAACCTTAGTGAATTTTCCACTCAATGAAACCTTTTAAAATGTGTAAACTGAAAATTAGAGTGGATGAGAGAGTTTAAAATTTAAGTATTTGATTAAATTTATAAATAATTTTATAAGAAAGCTGTTTTTACTATTCATTTAGACCTCTTTTTTGATTATTTCTGTAACAATTACTGACTGAAAACTTAAAAAACATGAATGTTCTATTTAAAAAGAAAAATAGTCATAGAAAACAATTGCTTTCTTATGGCTAAATAGAAATCTAACTTATGACTTTAAATTATCAATTTAACTGAAACTAGTATTAGATGAAAATATTTTTTAAAAAATGTGTATTTTCAAAAATTTCAGTTTTACATCTAATAAAAGTTATTTAAATTTTTGGTGTTACACTTTATTTTATAAATACAAGAAATAATTAACACAATGTTTTGCATATATAAAATTTTTAAATTTATTTTCTTCAATAATTTAATTCACTTGCACACTAATCTGAAATCTTAATAAGGACAAAAAATGTCAAGTGATATTTGAAAAGACACTTATCAGTTGCTACTTAGAATTTTCTTAACCAATTATAGCAAAAATAAATTCTATGATAATATTACAATTAGCTTAATATTTCTTAAATATTTAGTAATTTATTGCTATTTTTAACTGGAGAATTTAATGTCATACTGGGAAATAAAATGGTTTGGTTTTAATCCTCTCTCTGTCTTACTCACTCTCACCTTTTGTATTTTTTAGATTTTGGGATATAAAAAAAAGGTTGATTTGAGGTTGATTTGAGGTTGTTTTTTTGTTTTGTTTTTTTTATGCTAAATAAAAAGCTCTTGCTATCTCTTTCCTTTGCATTTGAGGAAGATTTTAGTCTAAAAACTTTATGTGGGGTACTTATTTGCTTTACATAGTTTAAAATTAAATTTAAGTAAATTTAGTAAACAACTTAATAAAAACTTATCAAGTACCATCAAAAGTAGTAATTATGTTTGTAGTTTTTCTTCACATCTTAAAATTTTCAATGCTTGCCGAGAGCAAATAAATTTTGAATTTTGATTTTGTTAATCAATTTCATTTACTAATATCTTATACAACTGCTTTTTTTTTTCTTTTTTTTTTCTTTTTTTCTTACAAAATAGTCATGTCATTTAAGTTGAAGAAAGGTTTTTGTAAGTTCTCTTTGATGTTTTTATTTTCAGCTTTGTAATGATATCTTGTTTGTTACAAATTTGATTTCCTATTTAGAAAATTAGTTTTTGGTCGGCTCAGTTGCAAAAAGTATGGGATTTTTTTTCTCTCCAATTCTTTTATTTAATGTGTAGTTAAATATATTTAAAATGTAAACCAAACTGATTTTTAATATGGCTGGTACAGAATCAATAAATTCATTTCTAAAATTCTTAAATTCTCATATTGACTCTTAGCTAATTTCAACATCTGTAAAAATTTTAAATGGTTTGAATATTAAATAACTTTCATTTGCCTTAAACCTAATAATAAAAAAGTATTTTGCAAAAGTAAGATTTTTGCATAACTAGTTTAGGAGAGAGATGCATTAAACTATATACCAGTTTATTATATTTTAATGAAAAAAAATATAAACTCAACATTATTATTTAATTCTTGGTTTTTGGTAAATTATGCTGCAAAGTCCTCAATGTTACCTAACTAAAAACTAATATTAAAATTTATAAATAATAATATAAATTTTGTGATTCAATCCTAAATATTTGCCTATAATCAACTAAACATGTAAATTCATCTTGTATACAGCTAATGCAATTTAGGATAATGTTTACATTGGTTTCATTTTCTTCATGTGTGCACATACACACATGTTAAGCATTTGACTTGTTTAATAATAGCATTTTTGTCTTATGGAGGATCTCATTTGTGGATGTGGGGCCCTTTTTGTAGTTGAAGGAAATAGAAAATTTTAATTTATTCTGATAATTTCCAAATTATGAACTATTGTTAGTAAAAATACAATTTTAAATTGAAAATTAATTTTTATCTATTAGTTTTGTCAAATCTTGTAGATATTTAATAGGGGATATCCTTGTAAAATGTTGATCTGAGCCATGTGCTTAATGGAAAGGGTCCTTTTTTCTTTTTTTTTTTTTTCTTTTTTTTTTACCACACATTCAAAAATTGATTTTTTTCCCTTTTTTCTTTTAGAATTAGAACTCTTAGGTTTTTGTTATATCCCTCTATTTATTTTTGGCAGATTGATCTGTATGCCTTGTCGTTGTTGTTATCGTTGTTATCATTTCCCTTTGTGCATTTTGTGATTTTGATTGCATCCCTACACTCACAAGACCTATGCTTCTCAGGATTTCTACAATACCTTCTCCTTTATTATTCCATCACTACTACTACTACTACTACTAAAAAAAAAAAATTTGAAGGTATCCACAAGTTGGACAGACAATTGAATCATTGAATTTTTATTTATCATTATTACCATTATTCTAAATATGTAAATGTAGTTTTAAATTTAATCTTTTAGTTGTTTTAAAAACTGTTTTGTCCACTTCATTGGTTTATTTTTCTTGTTATATATATATATATATATATATATATATATATATATATATATTATATTTCTAAGCTTGTTTTTATCTGAAATTTTTTTTTTTCTAGGCATTTTTTCTCTTATGTAGCACATATGTATTTGTATGTTGATATTTATATAAATATATATGTTAGATAAATGACATTTCATATTGTCTTCTATTCTCTCAAATATTTCTTTCCTCAGTAATTTGTTTATAATTCATTACACAAGTGATTATTGCATAGTTCATGTTCATTTATCTTTTATCATTTTGTCTGTTAATGTTTAAATCTGCTGAGTTCTGTCTCTAAACTTATATTATTTCCTGAAATAAAACTTTGATATTTATTACTTTAGAAATTTGAGTCCTAAATACTTGAATTCTCAAGTTGTTTGCACATATTTAACATCAAAGGCCTCAAATTACTATTTATATTGTCTCATTTTATGAATGTTTTTATTATTCAGTTTATTGTTTCAAAATTTTATGTCGATTTATTCTAATTTGGATCTTAAGATGTTTTTATTTTATTTCTCTGCAGACTCTAATACCTTTCTTTCAAATTAAATAACATATTTCAATTCATTTAACTTTAATTTTTAAAAATTAAAAGTATTAAATAAATATAAATTATAAAATTTCTACCTTGAAATTTTCTTTACATAAAAAATGTTGCTTTTTATTGAAAAGTTTAAATGCTTGCACTGTCTGAGTTAAATAAAAACATCAGAATCAAATTTTTACTGTGTGTGTGTGTGTTTTATTAGTATATTTGTTTATGAAGGAGAGTTGGATAATAACTTCAAAGGAAAAATCTTCATTATTTTAAAGTTGGTATTTTTTAATGATACTAATTCTTTTGATTACTGATTGTGAAACTAACATTACTAATATACAAGTTTATGATCATGAACATTCAGCTTTCAACTTGAAATCTAATCTTAATGAGACACAAATCAACCCTAAATATTACACGTAGTTGTAAGGTCTTGCTTTTTTTTTTTTTATTACTTTAAAGCAAATTGATTTCAGCTTCACACCCAATACATAAGATTTAAAGGAAAACCTTGAGTTTTGTTTTTTTTTTTGTTGTTTTTTTTTTTTTTTTTTTTCTTAGGTTTTCAATGTCATTTTATATGTATTATCTACAATATATTTGTATTTTGCCATTTATATCTTCTAGTTGTGCTAAATACATGAGAACACAAATACAAAGTTAGGATGAATTTTAGTTCAGTCATTATCAGAATGTCCTTCAAAAATCCATCTTTTGATTTTTTTTTGATTTTTTTTTTTTTTTTTTTTCCATGATTTGTTTCTATAAAAAAAATTGATTTTCAACTTAATCATTGTAAAAGATTACATGTAGAATTCTCATTACAAATATATGAAATGTTATAAAAAAAAAAACGTTTTTGTTCCTAGTCATTTAACAAAATATTTTTGGCTTAAACAAAACAAAAATCTAATAACTTGTTTCTCTTATGTTATTTTTCCAAAAGAGACAAAACTTGTTTATATATCACTTATACAACTTTTTTTTCTTAAGTAACCTTTTGTTAAAGTTAATTCTAATCACATGTTATAATCAACATAATTTGAGTGCTTCTGAAAACCTGAGAAAATTACTTGCTCATGTTTATGATAATTATATGGTTATGTTCTAATTTAACACTTATTGATAAATTCTAAATATTTTTTTCATATTAAGCATATAAACTAATATAAAATAGGCCTCTTCTTTAAAATATTAAGAAAATGTAACTTATTAACCTGTTCAGTAAAACCTTGTTTAAACATGAAAAATGTAAAAAATATATCTGCATTTTTCTGAAAGTTCTGTACTTAAGAGTTGCAGGAATTTTCTTTTTACAGTTGATTTAATTTGGATATCATTGAAAAAAAAAATAGGGTTTTTTTTTTTCTTTTTTTTTCTTTCTTTTCATTGAATTAAATCATTGACCTAGTTTTTATTATATATATATATATATATATATATATATATATATATATATATATATTAAGACGTGTCTCATTGAATAATTTAGGCAAATTTTGTCTACATATTTTCAATAGGATCCTCTCATAATCACAGACAAGCTTCTTAGTATCCTTATTAAAGGAAGAGAGAAAATTACCATGTTGATACATGAATATGTACCAACATGGTAATTTTCTCTCAATGAGACATGTCTTAATGAAAACATGCTGCCATATATATATATATATATATATATATAAACAATTTTATTTTTTGTTTTTAAATGAGTTATTTTTAAAGCTGAGCTCTCCAGTTTGAAATTGGGAAATAACTAGTTAAAAAGTAATAACTGTTTGTCAAATTTATATACAACCTATCCTTCAATATACTTTATTATGTTTCTTCTGTTAAGATTCATTTAAGTATTTTAACAAATATAATAAGGCTACACTCTGTCTTAATTCTACTTATGTATTAAATTAATCTCAAATGTACTTTACTTAATATATAAGATTGTTACCGCCTAAGTCTCCACTTTTAGAAAGGATCTAACACAATTGGTTTTTGTTTCAAATGCATACAAACCAGCAAGAATTAACCATATCTGGTCCTCCTGCAGTTTTCCCCCGCCTCTTTTCTCTCAATCATGATTTTGATTTTTCTTTTCTTTCCAGCATGAAAAGAGCAAGCTCCATGTCAGTACTTCACACAAGCAGTAAAGAAGATAAATTAAATGTAAGTATATTTATATTTTAATTATAAGCTTTTGTTTACATTTACATTCCTTGCAAAATATGAAGTTTAATTTCTTTACAAAATTAATTTTTGTAATTTTTACCCACAAGCTAACTATATATAATTCTTTCTCTTTCTTTCCACTAATTAGATGACATGTTGATCATGACATGGAGATACAGGGAGAAGAGTGTAGTTAATGAGTAACATATTGCTTTTACAAAATATCCCCTATAATGTACTCGCTTTAGTAATAAATTTTTGATACTTAAAAAAAACACCTCCAGGATGTTACCCAATTAGTTTATTGTATATTCATTTACTTATCTGAGCAAGAGTATAATTTTCTTTTCTTTGAATAGAATTTAATAGAAAAAAATCATCAAATAAATTTTTGAACATGAAGGTATTTTTATATTTTTGATATTAATTTATTAAACAGTACTGTCAAAACTTAGGATATTGCTTTATGTTGTAAGCTATATTTTTACTGACTGATTTTTTCTTTCTAGGTGACTTTTTAAAAAATCTTCCAATGTTTAATTTAAATGTCACAATAAAAAGAATATAATTGTTTTGAAAACTACTCGAGCACAATTTACAATGTGATATCCTAATTAGAAATTATATAAAGCCAATATTTAAACATTTATATAATCCATATTGACATGAATTATGTAACATTTGAATATGAAAAAAATATTAACCACAAAAGTAGAATTTAAAAAATAAATCTTCCCTAGATCTAAATGTCTCCAAATCTAAATCCTGTAATGTGAACTTATTCCATGAAACAAAATAGTTCTTAACCATTTTACTTTATTATAACAAATGTATGAATATGTAATAAGTTGTTTAAAATCAGATGTTTATTTAATTTGTATATTCAATATTGTATATTGATTTGAAAGTTGTGCTAAACTTGGTCTTCACACAAATTGGTTTTTAATTATCATGTATATTGTTTGTAATAGTTTTGTTTTATTTTCAAAATTTTTATAATTATTTTTTGTCTTTTTGTAAACAGTATTTCTTAAACTTTTTTCATGGTACTTGATGTTGTTGATCAATTACCAAATTTTCTTTTATATGAAATAATTTATTTTTAAAAATATTTTCTTCTGATATATTCAGGTGGAATTGTAAAGGATGTTTATTCAACAACTATCTACATTCTCATCCTATTACTAAATATTCTCTAGAAGTAATTCCAGTAACTAGATTTGTGTACAATATTAACACTTGTATATCACTGCTCTTAGTCCTGATTTTTCACTTTTCAATTAGGCCTTTAACAAAATAATGTTATTTGTAGTAGTTATAGTATCTTTCAACATTGTTAAAATATGAAGTGTCAGTCATTAGTTTGGGATTAACAATAATTAAAGTAGAAAATCTGAAATAGAAAAGACAAAAAATTTCAAATAAGACAAAACCCTGTAAAGACCACAACAGCCACTTTATCCATCAGTTATAAAGCAATTTTCCAACTTTATTTTTCAGTGTATGTCAGTTTTAGTTGATGTGAAATCAATTTATTGTAAATTATAAAACTAAAAATCTAGATATAATCCAACAAAACAAAACCTGTACATTGATGTATCCTCTTTTTAAAAAACAATTGAATAACTGGTTGAACAAAAGTCTGTAACCAAACAGTGAAAATAATTAATTTACAAACTCTGTATCAAGAATATTATTTTAATATCTTGAAATATATTTAATTTAAAAAATTTTTTATTTTTTCTTACAGGAAAACCGTCGATCTATAGGAGACCTTAGTATCCGTTGGAGAACTGCAAGCTCAGACCAGTTGTCAAGTCGGCCTTTTTGATGTTAATTTTATTGTACAGCCAGCCTATGTGTATAGCATGCCAACCCCCCACCCACCCAGCTTTTCTTTTCATGCTGCATCATATAGTTACTGTTTTACTATTAATACTACTTTATTACACCACCACTCGTATTATTACTATTACTACTACCACCACCACCACCACCACCACTCTTGCTTCTATTACAACTATAACTACAACAATTACTACTACTACTACTACTACTAAGTTGGTCATCTGATCACCCAACTCATGTCATCTTTAGAATTTGGGCAAATCTTTGTTTACTTTGTACTTTTACTTAATCTTTTTCTTTTCTTTTTTTTTCTATCATTAAACTGATACTATGAAGAGTTTTTTTTTCTTTTTTTTATTATAATAAAAAAAAAAAAACTCTCTGAATGATTATGCTGAGTGTATGATGCTTGAAGTGTACAAAAAGTCATCTTCACACCCCTTCCTCTTTTCTTTAAAATGGTTGCACATGAGGGAAGAGAAAGAATTATTTAAAAACAAAGTTACATAATCTTTACTTTCCTTATGGAATTGTAGGAAAACCTCATGCACTTCAGCCATATAGTTAATTTGATTGCATTAATATCTAATTTTACTTTTTCCCTCTTTATTCAATCATATCACAATGATTTTAGGTGCCACATGAAAAGTACAGTAACAAGCCTTATAATATATATATTTATTACAATAACCATTTATTATTTTTGTCATTAATCTGCTTTTTATGTATCAACAAAGGTGTTAATATGCTGATTCAGTATAAGAAGTGGGAAGGGATAGGTGCCTATTATAAACTGATATATATTTTCATTGATCTCTGTTCACCTGCAAACTTCCTTGCAACATTTGTATGCATTCCAATGATTCAAGACAAGTGTGACATAATCAGTGGTTGGCTGTCATCCAGCGCATTCCAAATGATGACGACTGTCAGATCAGGTACATATCACTTGTGTGTCAAAGGCAACATTTTACCTTAACAGTTGTAATTATTACAAAGTCAATTACAACTAAAAAGCCTCACAATGCATGCTCCCCCCCCTTTCCCTGCCAATGGAAACAAATAACTCTACCAGTGATACAAAATCTGTTTCCAAACTTTCAGGGGCACAAGAAAGTCATTTTGATCTTTTTTTTTTTTTTCCCTTAATTCTTTTTCTCTTTCTTTCTGCACAACTGTTGCTGTTAAACAAGAGCCCGAAAAATATAGAGGGGGTGGGTCTTCTTTTTTTTTTTTTTTTTTTTTTTTTTTGCATGCTCAGAACTGATGTAAAGTGTGTATATGTGGGTGTGTGTACATATGTGTGTGTTTTTTTTTTTTTTTTTTTTTTTTTGTGCAAGGAATGTCTTCAATTATAGGAAACTGATTAATAAGAAATATTACTGTATGGCAAGGAAGTTATTTTCGATTTTTCGTGTGATATTTGACTGGAGTTAAAATTGGGTGAGACAGACATGTATTTCCCTATTGGGCCTAGGCAGCTATCCCTCAGGTTTTTTTTTTTCTTCTCTCTTCTCTTAATGTGCAACCATAAAATTATTTTTTAATTTATTGAAAACTTCCATCCATTGTTTGTTTTTTTTTGTTTCTTTTTTTTACCTGTAGATTTGTGCTGCCATATATGGTGTTTGTGTCTGTAAAGTGTACAGCTTTATTCACTAGAGCACAGCAAAATTTTGGATTTGTTTGGTGACTTGTGGTTTCACTGTGTATAAATAAAATAGAACTAAGATGTAAATAACTTAGACAAAGAACAAAACTCTTTTCTTTCCCCCCCCCACCATTTTCTTTCTCAAATTTTTTTATGCTGAACATCATAGCATAAATGTAACTTTTTGTGATCCAAATTAATTTTTTTTTTTATCAAAGCATTTTGCTTTATTATAAAGAAAAATTAAAATGTTTTCTTCAGAAGAAAAAATAATTTAAAAATAATTTAAAAATGATGTTAAACTGTTTAAAAAAGGAAAACAATTTACAATGGAGGAAAATTATTTACATAATTTTTTACACACATATACATACATACACACACAAACAATGTATTAGCTCAATTTGGCCAAGAGATGAAGTAAGCAACAGAGCTTAATTAAAGGACAAGAAGCAAAGCCAACCCTGCTTTGACTCTTCCTTGTATTTTATTTATTGCCTGCCTTCCTGCATATATATATATATATATATATATATATATATATATATAACTTATTTATATTTAATGTAATCTTGCACCCTAAGTGATTTTTTTTTTTTTTTTCAATCCCTGTATCTTCGATAAACCTGCTAAATATTTCAAAAGAAAAATCTTGACCCTAGTTGTATTTACTTCACTGTTGGTGATGACTGTTTTTCCAACTGTACATCAGTTATTAGTAACAATTTTACTAACACCATTATTGTCATCATCAATTAATCAATAGTTTGCATTAAATAAACTCACTCTCCCATTGACATCTATGTGAAAAATATATTCAGATTTACATATCTATAAGTGTAAAATTGCTTTGATATTGCATATCTAGTATAAGATAATAGGCACATTAGTATAGATGAGCTCATTTTAAAAAAAAAAAAAAAAAAAAAAAAACTCTAGATTTTGGAAATTATAGAAATTCACACCACCATAATCTAATTCTGTATGAATTGGTTCAAAAAATTTTAATTATTTAAAATTTTCCCACTTTTCTCAAAGTTGTGTAATTATTGTTAGTTACATTAGGCACTTATTATTTTGTTTTTAATATAATTAATCGTTGCTACATAATTTTGTTTTAATTCAAATGTTAAAAGATTCTTTTTTCTTTTCTCTCCCTTTTATCAAATCTATGAGAGCAAAAGATTACACACAGTTCTAAATTTGATCTGCTCTATTTTGAAACTTCTGGAGTGGCGATAAATTAACAGTTACCAGCTTAGAGATTTTGTGTATGTGTGTCTGTTGCATATTAGGGATACTGCAGTATATTATTCCCATTCCCTCCCCAGCCACATTCTTTCTTTTTTT
This sequence comes from Acanthosepion pharaonis, assembly GCA_903632075.3. NCBI lineage: Eukaryota > Metazoa > Mollusca > Cephalopoda > Sepiida > Sepiidae > Acanthosepion > Acanthosepion pharaonis. The sequence goes on from CAHIKZ030001284.1 coordinate 154,757, forward strand.
TTTCTTAATTGATATTGATTACTTCTATTTAATTGAAAAGCGGTTTATTTAAAGAAGTATAAAATATTTGTTGACTTTGGCAAAACAAGTGGCAGAGCTGCTTTCGTAAGCAAGCACAAGGACAACAATACATGAAACAGTCAAAATAGATATCATGGTATGCTGAGAATAACTTAGGTGAAAATGCATCCATCGGATACAAATTAGATTTACAAAAATTTTGATAATTGACTTGTGAAAATTTGTTAAAATTCTGTATTGATATAACTTTTAATTTAATAAACTTTTTTTAATTCATTTTCCTTTGTCTTTATATGTAATTGTCTTTCAGTGAAGGTTCTTTTAACAAAGACATTGGTTGGAATGTTGTGTGTTTAGTGTTGCTATGGTTACATCTGGTTTTTCGGTATCTGCCTCTCCATTTGACTGACTATACATTAGCTCTGTTGTTTGCTACTCTCCTTTATTGGCTGTCAAAGTTAAAAAGCAACAATTTTTTTTCTGAAATTATTTCAAAAATGAAATTATTGCATTTTGTAATATCTTCTATTGATGACATGAAATGCATATACATAGATGACACTTTTTATTTATTGCATTTTTTTCCCCTATGAATCAATTTTTTTCCCCTTTTTATTTATTCTTTTTCTCTATCTCTCCATTCCCTTTTATTGTTTTCAACTTGTTTTCATGTTTTTAAACACCTAATAACATATGGTGTTATGTATTTTTTTGTTAACCCAAAATTTTGTTTTTATTTTTGTTTCTTCCTTCAAGAAGTCAGTCATGCCTTCTTCTGTCAGATGTAATTATTGGATCTTTCCTGTGATTGCTACAATCATATACAGTCACTGAATAAAGCTTAGTTCATCCATGTTGTTGTTTTTCTTTTTTTCTACTAAATTATTGCTCTTTTAAAAGGAACAGGTGACAATTTTAAGGTACAAATGCAAAATAAAATTGGCATATGTATATAACAGTCAGCTTAAAATGAACCCTACTGACTTGTTAACCACACCTTTTAACAATAATTTTCTTTTTAAGTTTTCAACTTTTCCAAGTTGAAACAATGAAAGTTAACTCATTTTTGTTGATAAACTTGAATTAGAAAAAATATTACTGAAAGTTTAGTTTATAACATTTGAAAGCACTTCACAAATACAGCAACTAAATCAGATTCAAATGTAAGAAATAAGCATCTGAGATGCCTGCATCAGTTTTAACCAGGTTGAGTTTACCTATATACTACAAATGGTAATTAAAATAATAATTTAAGTTTTTGAAGAACTGAAAAAATTTCAAGAATGCAAATAATTTGATACTCTATCTTTTGTGGCATCCTTTTGTTAATTCATTAGTTGTGAATAGAGATTGGTCCAAATGGTTCACCCACTGACAAATTTGTTTCTATTTTGGTGAAACGGGAGAAAAAATGAAATTGTTCTGTGCTTATTGTTTTATTTTCAAACTGAAGAGTTGAACTCTGGGTTTACTGATATAAGTTCTAATCATATGGTTTTACACAGAGAGCATGATCCATGTTTTGTTATCTACATGAAATTGATAAAGTTGAGGAAAGGTCACCAATGAAATGTTGTTTGTGCCTAGTTACATAGCTATAAGATAGGAACAGCAGGATATATTTATATAATGTTTTGTTTATGGGTGACGACTGTTCAATGTGAATTTCTAAGTGTTGCTTCTCCTTTTACAGGTTCTATCTATAGGTCACTGGGTGATAAGTGAGGGAAGGAAGAAACCAGCCCTTTCCAGTTTTTTTTTTTTTTTAGGGATAACACTGATGGTTATTTGCAATCATGACCTTTTTGGTTTTTATTAATTATTTTAAATCTATTTAATGGTAACTGTAGAACAGAATATGAATGCCCACTACCTACCAACTAATGTAATCTACCAAGCTACAGTAGCATCAAACAGAAACTCTGAAAAATATCTATGGGAATAACAGAAGTTACTGAAAACACTATTTAAGAAAACTATATGAATTTTTTATATATCAACAATTTTAGGTGGAGGAAAAGTATGACAAAGTGGAAAAAGTTTTTGTGTGAGATGTTCTGTCGTTTAGGATTTTATTGGACTAAATTGATGTTTACATCGATGCAAATACACATGAGCATAAAAGAAAGGGGATGCTGAGAATTAAAAAAAGTTTTTTTTGTTTTCTGTATATAATTGGATTTCATTTTCTATTGGTTTATGTCTCCATCACTTTTGTTATTAAATATACCACATTGTAACAGTAGATTTGCCAAGAATGGTGAAACATAAGAACCTGGACGTAAATTTACTGTGGATAATCTAGCGATTAAAGCACTTTCTAAACATTTTCACTTTAGTAAATTGATTTAACTCTCTTAGAGTAGCATTTTTATATCAAAATTGTGGTCAGTCTAATCATGGGGAGCAACAAATGCATTTAGTGTTTTGTTTTGTAAAAGATCCCTTTTGTGTTTATATAATCATTTATTTAAATTCCTTAAGGTTTCTTCTATTTCTTGTGGCAATTATTACAAGTAATGATAGAGTAAATTCCAATTTCTTTTTTTTTTTTTTTATTAATCCAGTCTTTTATTGGTTTAGACACAATTGTAACAAATTTTAAATCTTTTTCAGTTATAGCTGAGATAATGGGTATAGTATATTTTGATTTGTTGGGTTTGTCAAGAGGAACCATTTTTCTATTTTGGAATATTTTATGAGCCTTTTGTTTTGCATCGAATGCTTAGTATATTGAAGGAATTTGAAAGTATTTTCAATTTATTTCTCCTCTTCATATAAATACAAAATACTGAGTGCTCAAATAGAATCCAATGATTATTTAAGGTTTTTTGTTATGATGAGAATAGAAATTTATAAAATTTTTATTAGTTGATTTGCAATGGATACCAAGTTTTAGGCTGCTGTTAATAAAGTATAACAGCTCTCAAAGCATATACAGAAATTCAAAAATCTGTACCAAAATACTGAAAATAAAAACAGCTTACAACTCAAAATAATATAACCCTTATCTAGAGAAGAAAATAACAATATCACCTTTCCTGAACAAGATAAACTAATAAACAGAGCTCATTTTAAGATGCAGACATGAAAACAAATTCCGACTATGCTACCTACAACCATGCCATGAATCAAAATAATAAAATCCTATAATTAATATCTAAGCTATACTTCAAATATCAAAATATTTATAATATAAATAAATAAGCAAACTAAAGGTCAGGGCCATAAAGAACCTAAGGCATTAAACCTAAAAAAAAAAAATGGAATGAACCAGTTTTCTTTCTCTTTCTTTTTTTAATCCCCAGTGGCATATATATATATATATATATATATATATATATATATATATATATATATATATATATGTGTGTATAATATACCAAGAACCTCTTCTCACCAATGGTGTGGTTTGGACATATTACAAGGCATGACAGTATATGCAAGACACTGTTGAAGGTAGACGGAGGAAAGGACATCAACACAAAAACTGGTTGCACAATGGACAGGTATGACTATACCAGAATTGCTGATGGCTGTTGTTGATAGACCATTGTGGAGGAGATTCAGAAAACAAAAGTAGTAGTGACTTATGGTCTGAAGATCACAATTAGTCATGTAACTGACAGGAATTAAGATTGTATACCTAACGACATCTCCACACACATTTTCCCAAAAAATGGCTGGCAGCCTGATGATTTAAGAAATAAAGAACACTCACTTATCCAACTGATATTTGTTTGTTTCTTTTCAAGAAATAATCAATTGACTGAATGTGTATTAGTATTAAAATATTCCAGTCCATAATTCAACTAAAGCTAGATTGTACTTCACCCATTGTTATCACAAGTTGATCCTTCATATATTAGCACTAATCTTACTTTTACAATAGTAGGATCAATGCTGATACAAATTCTCAATTGCTCACTACTAATATAAAAATAAAAAACTAAACTACTTGAAAAATACTGAAGACATAACATCTTGCAATCAGTGAATCTTGAAAGAAAAGTTGTTTTTAATTATTTCACCCCAAACAAGGCAATAAAGCCACTAAAATGTAAACAGTGTTAGAAAATAAAAGAACAAGAATTAAGAAGATAATGATTGACATTGCATTTAAATTTTTGAAGATCAAAGTTGACTAGGAAGCAAGAGACTGGAAGAGAGAACCACAAACAAGAACCTCTGGTTACATCTAGCCATTTCTGCTGTAAAATGGGACCTTGCCACATATCTAGTACTGCACTTAAATTCATGAAGTCTAGGTACCATAGAGGAAAGTAATATTTTGTTTTAATACAAAAATGTAGCACAAAGCCAAAAGTGAGTGATAGGAGAAGGCTGGTTTCCAATCTGTCTTATCTTAAACTTACGCAAGTATCCCTTACAGCAAAGCAACACATTCTTGCCATTCTTACTACAGTCACCATAATACCTCAAAGTCTCTATGAAGTCCTAACTAGTTCCTATATATACAATTGAGGAAAGTTTATCAGAACAATTACCATGGGAATATTTATAGAAAAGGCACAGGGAAGCTACATTATAACAATGTGAAAGAGATTGAAGCCATGATGCCAGGTCAGGACCAATAACAATGCAGATTTTTGTTTGTATTTTACCAAGAATCTCTAAATATACAGTAGGAGTACTGGATCAGATGTGGCAGAAATATTCAAAGCAAGGAGGAATAGTAGACTTATAAAGATGTAAGATAGATTCAGGTTAGAAAAGTAGTCTAGCATGACAGCAGACCTCGCAATTGATTCAATGTAATCTTTCCACTTCTTGTCAGTGGAAATTGTTAGCTCAAGAAAGCACAGTGAGTCACTCTCCTAGAGGTTAGCATCAGCCATTCTGATGAAAGTTAAAAAGGTTTCTTTCAAAAGATTAAAAGAGAACAGTTTAATTTTGGAGACATTAAAATTAACAAGCTATCCCTGGCTCCAGTTAACAATAGACTGTAGATTATTTCGTTTTAGATCAGTTGCCAATTTAGCCCTATTGAACCAATCATGCTATTTAGGTAGAAGTAAATAGTTGTGTCATCAACATAAATACCAAATTAAGAAGTGATAACACCAGAAAGGTCATTTATGAAAATTAGGAACAATGTAGGTTCAAGGATAAAGCCCTGGAAGGACCCCTGCATTAATGTAAAAAGATCTAGAAAAGTGGCCATTCAAGACAACTTTCATTTCACAATTTGATAAGAAAGATTAAATCAGTTCAAAAAATCATCCACAAAAACCATAACCTTTCAACTTGTGCAAAATGCCTTTGAGATATCCAAAGCAACAGCCCAAGCTTCACCATTCTTATTTAAAGCTTGATAGACACTTTCAGCAGTTGATCTAAAAAAAGTGAAAGAAAACCCTGCAACATTGAGATGATGCTCAACCAATTTAGAGTTAATTAGAGCCTCTTAAAGACTGAAACTATAGAAGATTTCCACCAAGCAGGAAAGTAAGGAACAGCAAAGCATTTATTATAGAGCTCATTTGCTCAAGCATAACCCATTTGAAAACTTGTAAACCCTTTTTAAAATCATTTCACTCCAAGCAAGGCAGGAATGTTACTAGTATGCAAGAAGTTACAAAGAGTGAAGGTGAGAGATAAGATTGGGTACAGTGGGAACCAAGGAAAGGATAGAAGCTGAACAAGGTTCAAGAAGATTGCGATTGATATTGCATTTAAATTTTTGAAGATTGTAGTTATCAGGGAAGCAGGCAATCAGAAAGGAGTTCGACAGGTGGGAAGTGTGAGAAAGAAAACTGCTGGAGTAGAATTGGCAGTTGTATTTAGTCATTTCAACAGTAAATACAGTTGCATTTAGTCATTTTCAACAGTAAATGCTAATCTAGTAGCACATATAAACTCACATAGTCTGAGAATCTGGGAAAAAAGCTTGTCAGAGCAGTAGCCATGAAAATATTTGTAGAAAAGACAGAGGGAAGCCATATATCAGTGAGAAAGTGACTGAAGTCAAGATGCCAAGTCAGATTACATTGCAGATCTTCCTTTGGATTTTTCAAGAATATTGAGATGAGTAGCAGGTGCATCTGACCAGATATGGCAACAGTATTCAATGCACAGAAAAATGGTAGATTTTGAAATGCGCAAGATGGACTCTGATGAGAAAAAACTTTTTGCATAGCATAGTGACCCAACTTTCCATGCAGTAGATACAGCTATGAGGCCAAGAAGGCGCAGTGTGTTTCTCTCCATGAGTCTAGAATCAACCATGCTAATTTTCAGGAAATGCTCTCTATGGTCATTAAATGAGAGCAGTTTAGTTTTGAAGGCATTAAAATTTACAAGCTATTTCCTGCCCCGGTTAAACACAGACTCAAGAGCAGCAGCCAGGTTAACTTCATCAGCTCTGACAGGTTTTCTATTGAGACAGGAGTAAATGGTCATCAGCATAAATGCCTATTTGGGAACTGATGACATCAGAAAGATCATTGCTGAAGATCAGAAACATCATAGGACTCAGGAGGGAGCTTTGGGGGACACCCACATTCATGTGAAATGATCTGGAAATGAGTTTGTTCAAAATAACTTTCATTTCACAATTTGATAGGAATGATTGGATTAAATCAAACAATCATCCAGTAATACCACAGCTCTGGAACTTATATAGAAGACCAGCATGCCAAGCCCTGTCAAACACCTTCATGATATCTAGACCACAAGCTTCATCGTTATTATCAAGAGCTTGATATATATATATTCAGTGATGGCTATTAGAACACTAGTAGTAAACCTGGTAAAATGGAGGCCATTTTTTTGTCAGACAGTAGGTCATGAGAGATAAAATGCTTAACCACTTCAGCATTGATTAAAGCTTCAAAGACTTTGCTGAAAAGCAGTAGGAGACTAACATGATAATAGAGGATCAGAAGGTTCTCCAGAGTTCTTAAAAACCAGAACTATAGAGGAGGACTTTCAACAAGCAGATAGAAGCGAGGCAATAGCTGTAGAGTTTGGAAAGAACTGGAGCCAGCTTGGGATCCTATCACTTTTGCTTGCCTTATAGGAGTCTAATTTAGAAATAATGTCTGAGACCAGTGGTGGGGTTATGTGCATATTACTCAGTAGAGCCTCTGTTCTGGAGGGAAATCTGATGTGGGTACTCCAAATGAGTCAACTGTTGAGTTGGAAGAGAATTTACAAACAAAGCATTTAGCCTTATTTGCTGTAGATGTTAGAACTTCAAATTGGTTGAATAGAGGAGGGATTGAGGACTTGCTGTTGTTTAGCACACTCTTGCAGAGCCACCAGTAATCTATAGAACTGAACTTGTGAGATGCCATATGTTGTTTTATTCTATTATCAAACAGTAAAGTTACTTCTTTGAGGACATGCTTGTACCTGTTTTGAACAGAGACAAAGAGACATCTGTTGCAATCAGATGTGTCACTCTGGTACAGCCAGAAGAAGTGATTCCTGTAGGTTATAGCAGCTGAGCATGCAGGTGAGAATCATGGAGATGAGTTCAGTTTAATTTCGTTTAATATAGTATGACATTAGTCCAGGATAGAGGTAAAAAAGAGATCAAGAAAAGAAGCATGCCCATCAGGGTTACTGGGGAAATGTGTAGGGAAGTCTACCACTTATGTGAGAGATTGATTGAGAAGTTCAGGCTTTGGATGCGAGTGAGTCACTGACAGAGTCCAAAAGTAATATCTTGTTCATCATGATCATGTGAATGGAGTTTTTTGTATTTTTGTTTGCTTTTTTTTAAATAAGAGCTCTGTACTAGTACTTTGTCATAAAGAGGTAGGAGGCTAATATACCAATAGTTGGAAGGAACCAACAATTCAGTTGAGTTCTTAAAGACTGGAACTATAGCAGAGGATTTCCAACAAGCAGGTAAGCAAGAAACAGCAAGGCATTTATGGTTGAGTTTAGAGAGAACAGGAGCCAGTGCAGGGGCATATTTCTTAAGGATTATTGCAGGGATACTATCATGTCTATATGCTTTGAGGGGATTCAGATTAGAATTGATAGCATAAACTATGGACAATATTATATGCGTATCACTCAATAGAAGCACTAAGTTCTAAGTGGAAAATCAGGCAAAAATACTGCAGATGAAGGAAGAGTAGAATTTAAAGAGGATTTATAGGCAAAACATTCTGCTTTATCAATAGATGTTAACACCTCACATTGAGTGAAAAGAAAATGAATAAAGGATTTACTTTTGTTTAACACACTATTACAGGGTCACCAGTAGTCACAAGAACCAAATTTATTAGAGGCTATACAGTCCCTCATTCTATCAGCAAAGACTTAGCCTCTTTGAGGACACATTTACAATTATAACAAGCAGACACAAAGAGGCATCTGTTGTAATTGAAACTATCATGCTGCTACTGCTGGAAAAATTGATTCCTGTGGGCTATAGCAACTCAGCAGGCTGGTGTGAAGGAAGGAGTGGTTTCACCTGGTATTTCCAAGAAGGTAAAAAAGCATCAATGCTGGCTTTAACCCAAGAAAAAATATCTGTGGAACAACTCTAAATAGGAAGGTTAAGAATATCAGTGCAATGGTTGTCTGAAAAAGAAACAAGAAATGAATCCTAATTAGTGCAGTGGTAACAGAAAAAGTCTTCTGAACAGGCAAGTCCCTTCCTGTCTAATAGATGACTTAAAAGAAATATTAACAGATACTACAGTGTTATTTGAATTGCCAACAAGACAGAGTTATGATGCTTGACAAGAGCTTAGGAGAGGAGGAGGTAAGAAACGTAATTTAGTAAGGAATCATGTTGATCAGAATTATTAAGAAAACGAGTAGGGAAATTCACTATCTGAGGAGAAAACAAATATCTAAACAAAAATGATATATTATAAATCAAGATAATTTAAAATCCAGCCCTCAATACAATGCTTTTTAAACCATTCATACATATAAACATTATCAGTCAGTATTATTTTGACCTATATTAAAGAAAATTCTATGTCAGAACTTTCATACACTTATCTATATAAAGCATTTTCAGTCATAAAGCATTTAAAGTTATTTTCAGTCAATATTATTCAATATAAAAAAACTGCTATTTAAGACCTTTTACACACATCAGTCTTTACAATGGTGTTATAAATCATATAAATCAAGGTTAATCTGTATTCAATATCCAGGAAATTATCCAAATATCATAGGCACGGTAGAGTAATAGATAGCAGCTTCGATTGAGGAATCGGAGAGCCGAGTTTGAATTCCAGTCAAATCCATTACATTCACTTACATGCTAATACCTTTGGGAAAAGGTATGAATCCTCTTCTTCTCCCACCAGCTATGGATAAATTCCAGGACAGACCGGGTTCTATAGCCTTGGATGGCAACTGGTTTACTGCAGAAAGAAATGGCAACCTACCATGGGGAAAACATCTGCCTTGTCAGTCATGTATCGAAAGATACATGATTGCCTAAGTGTGTATCATTCATGGCATATAACTGATATACATGTCTGCAGTAATGACAAAAACATTATCAACCAAGGTTACTCTGTGCTTTTTAGTTTTTTCATGTATCTATCTATGCCTGTATCAGCCATAGTTACATTATATTTATAAATCCCCAGTGCCAAATCATGTTTTCCTCACACAATTTTAGTTTTGTAGTTTATAATAATGCCATTTTGTCAGGCTTTAATATCTCACAATACTTTAGTAAAATTCTATTTTCAAAATTGTCATCAATGAACTTTTATTGCAGTTTTATCATCCTAGATATTAACCTGTATGTGTTTTACTAACTTTTGCATCCTTAGTATATTGAGTATATAAATGTAAGTGTCTATATCTTACTATTACTTGAATGTATACAGATAAAAAATACCTATTCACAATTATGTGCCTTACAAGTTGTTATGAAGTTGGTTTATTTTATTCCGATGTACTGTCTTAGCTAAATACCACCTTATTTGGATATTTAAGGAATGGTCTTTGCTAACATTTTCACTTTAGTTTACTGACACTATTTGTTCTTATTGTGTTATACTTTAATGTTGAATAAAATCTTAGTATGAGGTTTGTGTCTTCCTTTACACAAGTTAATCATATAAAATTTTATTTGAAATATAATAAGTATTTCAAATAAGATTTTATCTTATAACAAGAAAATAATACCAACAATGGCTACATTCTGGGATTCATTGACTCTAGGCAATCTATTGCAAAGAGAACCCAAATGTTCAAAAATAGTACCCAATCAGTTGAGTCAACCACATTTTTCAGGCTACAAGTAGAAAAAGGTATATGTCTACAAACAAAACACTTTTATTGTTGATAAAAAAGACATAAACAAAATAGAACTAAATTTTAAAGCATTTTCAATTCTTGAATATTTTTACTCAATAATCTTCATATATAAGTTATAAAAACATCATCATACAGAAATGGCAGATAAACTGTATGATACCATTAAATAGATTTTTTTGAAATGCGTAAAAACATTATATTAAATATTAAAATATTGAATAACCTTGATCAATACAATGAATGACTTCAATGTATAAATGTGCATATGAAAGATCTAAGATGTAAATATTATGAAAATTGGATACTGAATAGTGTTTGTCAATAAGATTTAGGCCATTATCATTTAAGACATTATTATTATAAGATTTAGGACATTGTTATTTAAAACATTATTATTATAAGATTTAGGACATTATTATTTAAGACATTATTATTATAAGATTTAGGACATTGTTATTTAAAACATTATTATTATAAGATTTAGGACATTATTATTTAAGACATTATTATTATAAGATTTAGGACATTGTTATTTAAAACATTATTATTATAAGATTTAGGACATTATTATTTAAGACATTATTATTATAAGATTTAGGACATTGTTATTTAAAACATTATTATTATAAGATTTAGGACATTATTATTTAAGACATTATTATTATAAGATTTAGGACATTGTTATTTAAAACATTATTATTATAAGATTTAGGACATTATTATTTAAGACATTATTATTATAAGATTTAGGACATTGTTATTTAAAACATTATTATTATAAGATTTAGGACATTATTATTTAAGACATTATTATTATAAGATTTAGGACATTGTTATTTAAAACATTATTATTATAAGATTTAGGACATTATTATCTAAGACATTATTATTATAAGATTATTATATATATGTGCCTGCAAAACATGGTGTTTCAAAAGGATGGTTTTCTGTAGACACTGCTATTACTGTATGCAACCAAGACTCCTTTGGCAATTTTATTTACAAGATTATTAAAATATGTGAACCAACTACAATGCAATATTTATTATTTATCACTTTATAAACATTTATTATTCTATAAAGAAATAAATTTGAAAAGAAATGTTTTTATTCAAAAAATTTTAAAAGTTTACAAAATTATCAAAATATGTAAACCAACTAATATGCAATATTTATAATTTACTATTTTATAAATAACTATGAAAACAAGTTTTTATTCATAATTTTATAAAAATATCAATGAATTCTAGAACAAGAAAATTTGAATAAACATGATTTTTCAGATACAATATATTTTTTTCTTATATTGTTATATCTCAGATTATGTTTTGTTTTAATTTTCTAATATTTTATAATTGTGATTTAGGATCAAGGATGCCTAACCAATAGAAATTCAGGGCCTGAAACTCTAGCAATTAGAGGTTATCTCCCTTTCTACACTTTTTTTAAAAATCAATTTTGAAAATTTTTTAAATCATTGTTAATTTTTCTGAAAATGCCTAGAGATTATTTATGCCTAGAGATTATTTATTGTCAGCCAAGTGCTGACTGATGAAGAAATCTTAAATGAAGAGTTGGATAGTCAACACCTTGTGTCTACTCTGCTGCAATTAGATCTCTTTCTGATTCACACTACAAAGTTGGCCAGATGTGAATGTTAAGAAAACAAAACATAAAAAAAAATAGTTGTTTACTATACATAGCCTCTGAGCATCACATCCGGTCCACAAAATCAATCCTCGCTATAAAATACAATAGCCAATCATGAACATTACCACTGGACATAACAACTGGTGTCAGAAGCATGCAGCAAAGGATTAGCGAACTAACAAAATGAACCCTTCAACAATGGAAAAAGAATTACAATACCCCATCAGATATTTAGTTTGGGTGCAACAATTCCTTGAGACCTGTCTACATAAACAAATCCAACCCAACTTGTTCTTCATCCTATGCATGAACACAACAGAGAGCAAATAATCTGTCTGCACTTAAGATCTAATAAAGTCTTTGAATAAATCAAGAAGTGCCTCCCTTCACCAACAATCATCTCATTCCTGACTTTACTGAACTCTTCTTTCACTGCCTATAAATCAGATTGAGATATGGAGGAGCTGTTATACTCTGTTACAATTAGATCATTTTTTTGATTCACACTATATGTCAGCCAGATGTAAATGCTAAGAAAGCAAAACACAAAATAAAAAGTCATTTTTTAGACAGGGGCTCTGAACATCACATCCATTCCACAAAACAAATCCCTGCAAAAAAAATCAATAACCATTCACAGTTGTTTCCACCAGAAAAAAAAAGTCCTGGGGACCATGTGATTTGTTTAAAAACTGACCAACATATTTGTGGTGCACAGGCACATTATCATCATCAACACCATGATCACATCTCTCATCACAACTGTAGCTTCACCCAAGCTTCACTAATCTCATCAGACTCTTCACAATGTAGAATTCAGGTGACAGGCCAGCTTCAACACTACCAGGCTCTCGATGCCAACCACTGTGATTTCTAACACCTTGACATCATCAACATCCAGTTCCATGCCTCCCTCGTCATCACCACCATCACCCCATCTCATTGATATCACATTTGACCAGAATCCTACAGAAACATTCTACTCAATGCACTCCAAGCCTCCCTCATTGTCACCATCATGACCTCATCTCAATGATACCACATTTGACCAGAATCCAACAGAAAGTTTCTGCTTGATCAACATTCACTATCTATACCTAATCCCTCATTGCCACCGTTGTAACCTTGGCAACCATTGCACCTTACCACAAATCAACCTACTACCATGACCTTGATTGACCAACTTACCTTACTAGGTATTTTGGCTTCAACATCTCAGTTTCACATGACCGTCAGACTGTCAAACACTTCACAGATCTGATTTCAACCTTAAAGACAGGCATGTGTTATATCCTACCAACAGCTAATCCACTAATCCCAACTATGACCTTAGCTAACCAACTCAAGAAATTGGTCAACAGAAAAATCACACATGAACAATTTTTGACAAATTTCAAACAACTATGTATATATTCTAAATTTTATGAATATACACTGCTGAAAATTTAATCTTTGTTCCTTTCTTTTGCAACAAAACACTTGTTATAACAATCTTGACTAAAGCAATTGGCAAAACTGGTGTAGTGACCTTAAAGATAGTAGCAGTAGCAACTCTAAAATAAAACTTAGTAGTAGCAGCTTTAATAAACTTTGTATCATCAGCAGTAGCTTGAATATAGGAAACACATTCCCTTTTTGGACTGCTGATATGAATTTCCTACACTGAAGCTACAAGGGCTGTGATGGCTTCACATAAAACACACCAACGAAGTAACTTCCCACTATAACATATCAATGAATATTTCATTGTGCATACAATTTATGTTTAACAAAAGAAACTTGTTTTAAACTTTACTTTTATTAACTTTATTTTAATAAATATTATCTTTGCATTGTCAATCAATTGATCTGTTATTTATGCATGTACACTTCTTCACCACCTTTGTTTCATGTACTAGAAAATGTTCCTGTAATTGACCTTATACCTTTAATTATTGAAGTAGCTAATCACTAAACTAGTAAATTGTGTTCTTTAGAAAATTTGAAAAAACATTTGCTATAAAATACTAAATAATAAAGATTTTCTTATTGTTGGTTCACATATAATTTTGAAAAGTTTTATAAATTTATGAATAAAAAAATTATTTTCATATTTATTTCTTTATAATTTGGTAAATGATGAACATTACATTCTATTAGTTGGTTCACATTTTCAGATTGTTGTAAATACAAAATTATTCTAATAAATAAACAATCTAATAAATAAATAGTATTTAATATTTTTGTTGTAAATCTCAAAAACAGAAAAAAATGTATAAATTAACTTTCATATGTTCAGGTTTTATTAAAATTCTATTTATCACTTTTTAAAACAATAAACATTGGCAAGGGAGTGAAAAAAGTTTACAATAATAGGAATGTCAAGCAAAAAAACACCTTTTGATACAACATTTTTCTGTGGGGTTGAAGGTTAAACTTTGCTGACATGTGTATGAAAGGACTTAAACACCATTGTTGTAAATATATTTTTAATTTTTAATCATTTCATGCCAAGAAAGGCAATAAAGCCACTAAGACACAAGTAGTTACTAAGTGTTAGAAAATATGAGATAAAGAAAAAACATTATTAAGACAAGAGAACTATAAAAGAACAGGAATTAAGAAGAAATATAATGATTGACATTGCATTTAAATTTTTGAAGATCAAAGTTAACTGAAAAACAAGAAACTGGAAAAGAGTTAAGTGCAATATTGAATACTGAATAGTGTTGGTGATGTAATGGAATAACCTGTCACCCCCATGAGTGACTACACTATAGGTAGTAACTACCTATAACTATCTGTAAGTTAATGGACTACAGAGACTAGCTGGGATCTGTTCCAGCTAAACAGTCAAACTCTCTGCCTTTGGGCAGAGAGGAACTCGGAAAAGGCTCCGCTGAAGTGCAGAGTCTTGTTCAGGGAGGTTGACAGACCCTGAACCTGTTTATACAGGTTCGAAAGGAAATATTTTTGGCCAAGCCTATAGGCTCGGAGAACCCATGTTAAACCTGCTAAATATACTAGCTAGGATCTGTTGAGTACAACTCAGACTTACACAAGAACTACCGACCTTCCAATAGTAGCACTCATTACTGGATTGATTTGTGATGACCTTGTGCATAACTGTTACCTTTATTCTTATTGTACTGGTTTTTACAATAAACCTTTACTTATCTTATCCACTGGGTTTTACAAATATATATTCCTATTAGCACGGAATATAACATATAGTTAATAAGGTTTATAAAACCACTGTATAGACATGTTCAAGGTTAAAGACATAATTTATCTTCAGTATTGTTTACTGAATAATCTTGTTTAATATAGTTTATATCAATTTTCATAATGAATAACCATAATTGATATAAGTTGTCATCATTTTATAGGCATGTGTATAAAAATCCTAGAGCAGTATTTTCTTCACTATTGGATGCCGGTTAAGAAGGCACATCATTGTATAGATATGATATTGTGATGATGATACTCATCAAATACATACATACATACATACATACATACACAAATTCAAATTATACAACCACAAGCATTCATTCGATATTAAATCAACACTATTGTGTAATGCGACAATTTTATAATCGCTATATTTTTATGTAGTCGATTTTGTGCACTTTTGAGAGAATTGGATCCCAGAAGTTTTTTGTGAGTCTCCCCAAAACTTGCTTGTTGATTGGTCAATGCAAACCAATCAGATTGTCTGCATGTGAAGAGTGATTCTTCCCGCGCAGCGCTTTCAGAGCCAATGATCATCTATATAAGCAAAGAAAATTCTTAGTAAATTAGTGAGATCTCAGCTACCACAGGAATCTGCAACAGTTGAAACCATGCACCAATCTTCTCACTCACACCAGCACTCACATGCTGAATATTCCCTATACTTACATAATCTTTTTTCTTACACAGCAAAACTGTTGAAAACATTTATTACCAGAAACTATTACAACCTTATTTCTTTCAGTGAACTTTGGAACAATTGATAGTTAAAGAGAGAAAACTCTTGTTTTATTCAATGCATGCTTTTCTTTCTCATCGTTGTTTGTAGATCTTGTTAAATACAAATTTTATGTGTAATGATGTCTTTGGCATATCCTCTTTTTCTTCACGTCAGTTTGGTTTCTTAATCTAAGTTAAATTAATGTGGTGAAGTCTGCCACAATATAATGGTAACCTGATTCAACAATTTACTGCATGAAAATATGCCTATCTAATTCAGATTAAAACTAAGGGGAACTAATTAAGAGTCAAGAAGAATGAGGAAAGAAAGAACAGATTAAAAATAATAATTAGAAGCCATAAATTGAGTTTCAAGAAGGCTCTGAAAAGATCTGAACCGGAAATAAATCAAATAGAATTCATTAAGATTTAATACAACTAGATCTTCTCCAACCCTAGTTGCCTCTGGGGTACTATGACAAAGATTTATTATATATCTTCTAAAATTTTCCAAATTCCAAAAAAGAATTATTTTCTATTCTTATATAAAGTACTATTAGATCACCACATATGTTGATATTGCTATCAGAATTCAACGCAGGGGTTTGGTCTGACCCCATTCAAAAGAGAGTCGACTGTTATAGGATAAAATAAAGTCATGAATATCTTATCAAAAAACATGCAATAATTCAAAGAGGTTCCCAAAATTCAGTGTATAAATTAGACAAGGAAAATCCAAGGACAGAGCAAAACAGACAGAGAAGATGACAAAATAGGTGAGGCTTGTTATAAACTGCTGTTCTTCCTGCTTCTGCTTCTGATAAACCCATAGACACAGGCCCATATAGATGAGAATACAGTGCCAGGACCAAGTTCACTTACATTATTACAACTTACTGCTAGAATAATTTCTATGCTGAAAAACTGTCAAACAGCTTTACATAAAATATTAATAACACCTTACTTCTTCTGTACATTTAAATTCTTCAATTTGTTTTCATTAAACCCATTGTTAGTTATCAACAGCTTTGTGGGGATTCCCTTTTGAGATGATAACAGAAACCATGGATGGCATCATATACATATCACTCGATAGAAACTCAGTTCCAAGTGTAAAGTAAGGATGAAGCAAAAGTAGAATTTATGAGAAAAACATTCTTCTTTATCAGCAGAAGATATTAACACTTCAAATTGAGGGAAGAGAGTCGGGATAGAAGATGTACTTTAATTTAACACACTATTACAGATCTACTTGAAGAACCAAACCAGTTAAAAGATATAGAGTATCTCATTCTGTCATTGATTAAAGAGTTAGCCTCATTCAGGAAACATTTACAATAATTATGACAGGATACAAACAAGCATCTGTTATGATCAGGAATAACATGTTGGTACAGCTGAAAAAAGTGGAAATCTGAGGGCTACAGCTGTGGGTGAATAAATAGGTGGGAACCGGGGAGAAGATTGTGGTGTCATTTGATATTTCTTGGAAGGCAAAAAGCATCGAGGCCAGCGTTAAACCAAATTGAAAACAATAAAAGAATTCTTAATAGGAATATTAAAAATTTCACTCCAACATTGGTTGTGAAGAAAATGACAAAATAAATCCGAATCAGTACACTGATAACAAAAGAAATATCAATAGATATTACAGTGATATCTGAATTGCCAAGAAGAAAGAGTCATGATAATCGACAAGAGCTAGGAGAGAAGGCAAGAAACAAATCAAGTAAAGAAAAATATTGAACAGATTTATTAGGGAAATGAGTAGTGACATTCACTATTTGACAGAGAATGAGCAATTGAAGAATAAAGTCTGAATAGTGACTTACTAAATAATAGCCGACTCAAAAGTAATATCAATAGATATTACATTTGTTAGTATAAAAGTAAAGGACTGTCAATGTGCATAAAGAAAAATATAAACATGTGAATGACGGACTTCGACAACGGATACGGAGAGAATATTTTATTCGACTCCTCACTAACTCCTCTGTATAAACAAACATGGCCGCCACCCCGACTTCCGACCGGAAATATCATCCCCGGCAGGGAGAGTTTTCAGGGGAGATCGCTCACATAGATTAACAGTTCTTCCCCTATTTTCTCTTCTTTTTAGTTTGGAATCATCTAATTTGCAAAAGAAAAAAAGGGGCCGGGTATTTACATTATACAGATGATTCCTTTGGTTCGGATATGAACCGAAGGATCTTGAATGATGGCACTCCTTTCTTTGTCAAGGAGTCAGCAATTTGTACATCAGTTGATATCCAAGAGATCTCTGCAATTTCCTTTCTGTCAATCATTTCTCTCAAAATAGCCATCTCTATGCGAAGTCTCTTATCCAAAATTTGGGTTGAGGAATGTACAGAATCATAGAGACAGGAATTGTCTGTTTTGCAGAAGATCTTAATGTTGTTAGTATCATCGTTCAATTGTAGTATTTCTAACAAAAGTTTCCGATAAAAAATACAGGCTTCTGCCATGTCAACCATGGCTAAAGTTTCAGCAGCTAAAGTACTTTTGACAACTCTTCTAATACGCTTAGACTGCCAGGCAATGGGCATATACTTGTCATTGCTTCCAACTAAAAAGTATATAGCCTCCCCTGTGAACCTCCATCTGTTAAATTGCCAAAAGAAGCATCACTGTATGCAACAATCTTTAGGTGCTCAAGGTTCCCTAAGTCTGGAATATCTATATGAGATTTCTCCTTTTTTGCTTTTTTTACCACCCTGTTAGCCTGTTTTAAACATTCTACATTTTCTGGTTTTAGTATCGAGCTTAACTCACTAACATCGTAACTAAGATCAGGTCTGGTTTGGGTGGCTAACCAATTAAGTTGTCCGATCAATTGCCTGGTTTCAGTAACCTCTGTTGAAGATATTGCATCTTTCAAATTTCTGTCTGGTTCTAGTGGGATACACCTTAGCTTTTTGACATATTCCTCCTGTCCAAGTTTAACATCATTCCCAGTTTTCTTTATGCTTAATCCTATATATTGAAACTCAGCAACTTCCTCAGATTTGATCCTAAACAAGTGACGAATCCTGTCCATGACTCTGCTCTGAAAAATCTCCGAGTCTGCAAAGCAAAAATCATCAACATGAGTAGCTATAATACCATGCAGTTTGTTTCCAAAGTTCCATGTAAATATGGCTTGATCATATTTTGAAACCACTGCTCCTGACTTCAACAATTCCTCTTTGAGTGTCAGGTACCAGGACCTTGATGCATGAGTCAAACCATATACACATTTGGAGAGTTTCCAAATATATCCTGGAGGTACCTTGGCTTCTTTGGGAGGATGCAAATAGATCAATTGTTCTAACTCTTTGCTCTGTAAAAATGCTGTTTTTATGTCCATTGACTTGCACACCCAATGGTTAGATGCCATTATAGCCAAGGCTATACGTAGACTTTCTTTAGAGCATGTTGGAGAATCATTTCTTATATTGCCCGCATCCCTTTCCTGAAAGCCTCTCGCCACAAGTCTAGCTTTATAGATCTGTTTGCCATTGACATTTTTATTAGTTCCTTATTTATTGGTCTGGCTTCATTTTCTTTCCATTCTAATACTCCATGATTGAAGTCTAGCCAGAAGGGTTCACCTTGTTCCATAGCCACATTCATTAAATGCTTGTTTTTACCTGTAGCTTTGCCTGCCCTACTTATGACGTTCAATGTTAGCCATTCTGAATCATCACCATTGGCAAGTTTGCATTTAATGGATTGTCCTGGCTTGGGAAACGTAATTGTTTTGTGAATTGGATTTTGCTTTGGTAGTACGTGTGCCTCTCTCACAGTCTGATGTTGTGCAACATGATCATTCAGAGTTCCTGGTTCTTCAGCAACATCGTTTTCGTCAGACATTGATAAGTTTGAAGATCCTTCAGGCTCACTTTGTGAAGTGGTGGATTCACTTATAGCCTCACTTTCAGAGGAACTTTGATATGTTTCTGGGTGAGACACGAGGCGGCATGGGTGCACTCTTACATATGTGCCCCCATGTTTAACAAGTACCTGCTTGTGCTCCCACCCTATGACAGTTCCTGGACCAAGCCATCTATCACAGAAATTTCTCTTATAGAAAACAACATCACCATTTTTGTAGGATTGTGTTGTACTAGTCCTAACTTGATGACGAAGTGCACGTCTTAATTTTTCCGAAGACTCACACATAATAAATTGTTTTCTAGCTGCATGCATGGCATTGAGGTTACTGGCAACAATCTCACTGGCAGAGACACCTTCTAATGCAGGGAGTTTATCATTCAAAAAGGAGGGCAGATTGGGATTCCTACCAAAAACAAGCTGATTGGGGCTGAATCCGTGAGCACTGTGAAGTGTATTCTTTGCACTTATAGCCCATGCTAGTGCTATCTCAAAACTACAATTTGTGTCCTCTACAGTCTTTTTGATCATTTCTCCCAATATCCCATTGTGTCGTTCATTTAAGCCATTACTCCATGGACTTTCAGCAGCAGTGGTACGCACAACGATATTCAAATTCTGTGCCACGTCACGGAATGATTCGTTATCAAATTCCCTACCATTATCAGTTAAGATAGATCCAGGAGTCCCAAAATACGCTATCCAGTGTTTAAATATAGCACTGATGATGTCCGATCTTTCTTTACTTGGAATCCTAACGCCGACACTGTATCTGGTAGCATGGTCAATCAGGTGCAGTACCTTGTTACCATTAATCTCTTTAATATTCATAGCAACGGTTTCATTAAAATAAGATCCTAATGGGAATCCAACAATAGGTCTAGGTTCGTTTTTTTTTTATAGCGAATACACACTTCACAGGAATTTGGAAGTGCTTGTAAGATTTTCATAAAATCGGGATCTCTTATTCCTGCATTTCTAACTAAATCTCATAATTTCTTACTACTGGGATGACTAAATTGTCTATGTAATTTGGTTGCAACTTTCACTTTTTCTGATTTGTTTTTAGAGGAGATTTCTTTGACAAGAAGAATGTGTTTGAGCTTACCTCTATCTGGTAGGGGTCTGGTGATAGGGATGTGATAATGACCAGACGATGTGCAACTCAATGGAATTTTCTTTTTAAACATCGTCACGCTGTCATGTTCAAAATTGAGACAGGTTCCAGCTCTTTTCATTGCATCTTTGCTTAAGAGAAGTGGAATGTCAGAATCCACAACATCGGTAACAATATTGACGTCAATGTCTGCGATGACACATGGTAGAGTCACATTGTAGAGAGAGTCCAGCTTGTTTCCATCCCCGAACTTAAAAGTTCTCACTCCTTTTCTCATAATTATTTTTTTTCTGTGCATCAGTTAATGTTTCGAGAAAACATTCATACCATTTTTTTCCACGAACGGTGCCAGATGCACCACTATCTAGGACAGCCGAACCAAGTGTCTCACCCAAAAGCGTGTTGCAATTTGCCTCGCGTTTTTGCTGACTCATCAGCACAATGTTAGCCAGATACAGATAACTTTCGTGTTCGTCGTCCTCATGTTTGTCCCGGGTATCGTCGACATAAGGGCAGTCGTAAGACCAGTGAAATTTGCAGACACATTTAAAGCACACAGTGGTGTTGCCTTCGGGTCCTAGCGGGTTTATTTTGTTTTTGTCAGTGGAGCGTGTTTTGTTGTTGTTGTTGCTATGTCGTTTTCCACCGCGGTATGTTTTTCCTCGCCGACTATTAAAATGCGAATCACGGCGGTGCGAAGAGCGACCATAGTATACCTCGCTAGGTTCGTTTTTATTTTCAGTAAAGGCAATAACATCTTCCTTCTTAACCATTACGGGTGTTGAGTTCATACATGAAGCTTCAGACGGCTGTCTATGCATAATCTTCTTTAACTGTGCCGACATGGAAGGGAGTGTCAGTTCGCCGAGAGTCGCCTTGAATAGTCTTTCATTTTCAGGGGTGAGGGAAGCACTCTTTAATGCCCTGAATGCAAGTACCGGTTCAGGCAGGATGATGTTGAAATCTTTCAACTTCGCAACGTGTCGGCAGAAGTTAATGAGAAAGTCTTCCACTGATGTTTCAGGCTGTCTCCGGTATCCTTCGAAAGTCTCGTAGGCCAGAAAGGCCGACTGGTTTATATCTTCCAAAAAAAGCGTGTCCAATTTTTCATAGAGTTTAGCCATTCCATCCTCAGAATTAAGTGCCGCAACATCCAATTCCAATACAGCTTCTCTGGGTTTTCATTCCAGAGAAAGAAATACTATGGGGGCGCGTTTTGTTTTGTCAAGCGGCGTGGCCATTTCAGAGATTTGCATTACTTTTTTTCACGTACTGTACTTGTCAATAGATATTACAGTGATATTTGAATTGCCAAGATGAGAGAGTCATGATAATCTACAAGATCTAGGAGAGAAGGCAAGAAACAAATCAAGTAAAGAAGAATGTTGAACAGATTTATTATGGAAATGAGTAGGGACATTCACTATTTGACAGAGAATGAGCAATTGAAGAATAAAGTCTGAATAGTGACTTACTATATAATAGCCGACTCAAAAGAAATATATATAGGCATTACAGTAATATTTGAATTGCCAAGAAGAGAGAGTCATGATAATCTACAAGAGCTAGGAGAGAAGGCAAGAAACAAATCAAGTAAAGAAGAATGTTGAACAGATTTATTAGGGAAATGAGTAGGGACATTCACTATTTGACAGAGAATGAGCAATTGAAGAATAAAGTCTGAATAGTGACTTACTATACAATAGCCGACTCAAAAGAAATATCAATAGATATTACAGTGATATTTAATTGCCAAGAAGAGAGAGTCATGATAATCTACAAGAGCTAGGAGAGAAGCCAAGAAACAAATCAAGTAAAGAAAGATGTTGAACAGATTTATTAGGGAAATGAGTAGGGACATTCACTATTTGACAGAGAATGAGCAATTGAAGAATAAAGTCTGAAGAGTGACTTACTATATAATAGCCGACTCAAAAATAATATCAATAGATATTACAGGGATATTTGAATTGACAAGAAGAGAGAGTCATGATAATCTACAAGAGTTTTAGAGAGAAGGCAAGGAACAAATCAAGTAAAGAAAAATGTTGAACACATTTATTAGGGAAAGGATTAGGGACATTCACTATTTGACAGAGAATGAGCAATTGAAGAATAAAGCATGAATAGTGACTTACTATATAATAGCCGACTCTAAAGTAATATCAATAGATATTACAATGAATTTTGAATTGCCAAGAAGAGAGAGTCATGATAATCTACAAGAGCAAGGAGAGAAGCCAAGAAACAAATCAAGTAAAGAAGAATGTTGAACAGATTTATTAGGGAAATGAGTAGGGACATTCACTATTTGACAGAGAATGAGCAATTGAAGAATAAAGTCTGAATAGTGACTTACTATACAATAGCCGACTCAAAAGAAATATCAATAGATATTACAGTGATATTTGAATTGTCAAGAAGAGAGAGTCATGATAATCTACAAGAGCTAGGAGAGAAGGCAAGAAACAAATCAAGTAAAGAAAGATGTTGAACAGATTTATTAGGGAAATGAGTAGGGACATTCACTATTTGACAGAGAATGAGCTTGTTATTGTCGTCGGTGCCGAGGATATCCGCATAGCCGATGAGCAGGTCGGCGGTGGCTTCTAGTTCACTACGGTTAGGGTGGTTTGGAAGCGATAGGCCTACGGTTTGATTCAGCCAATCCAGTTTTCGGTTGAGGGTCCACCCGTCAAACGATGATCTCGCTGTGACGCGTGGCTCCTCGTTGGAAATGGCTTGGGCGCCGTGTGCGAGATTATGGGTTGGTTTTTTTTTTAGATCGAAGGCTGGGGAGAGTGGGGCAGTATGAGTTAGCTTGCCGGATGTGAGCGTGCGTGTAAATTTGATAGAAGCCTTCTGGTTGTCGATAGTATAAGAAGATAGCGTGTGGTGGTCGAGTATATTCTGTCCGATCAGAATAGGAATGTCCGATGTCGTGATCAGTGTGTCGACTTTGTGGAAGGCGGGGAAGTATGGTCGCCTAAGGTGACGTCGCAAGTTAATTTGCCCAGAATAAAGACGTTCCTCCGATTCCCTTAATTCGGATGTCAGATTGGGTCATGAACTTTCTCGCTTCTTCGGGTAAGCGAGAAATTGGGACGATGCAAGTCGTGCACCCAGAATCCAACATGCCGACATTGGAGAACATAATGTCGTTGCTGCGGAGGTTGATCTGGACAAAGGGGGATCGGAGCTCGGGTAAGATCTGAAGGTTGAATATGTGATGATGGGGTTTGGATTCGGGGACCGGGGACCGATACATCACATCTCGTTCGGTCCCTGCTGAAAATCCAGTTCGTTGAAGCATGTCGAGTGCTCGACGTTGTGTGGATAAGGTGGTATCAGTGGTCGCTATGTGAGCTTGAGCGAGGGGAGGGTGAAAATAGGGACATCTGTTACCCTTGAAGCATGTACGGCCTCGTAGATAGTTTCTGCATACAGCCGGGTGGCCGGATTGGCCAGTGCCTCTTTGCGTCCGGCTGTGCTTCATGTTGGAGGAGGGGCCGGTCTGATTGTTCCTGTTGATGGTGGTTGGGTCGTGCCTGTGCACCTGCCGTAGTTGCTCGTTCAGGTCCAGCAATTGTCGCTTTACATCGGCTAGTATTCTGTCACTTTCAAGGCTGTGAGGCTTGCCGGAGTTTGCAGGTTGGCTCGCAATCAATGCAGTTGTTTCAACGGAGGTGGTCATGTCTGTTTTGATGCCGCGATCGAGAAAGCGTTGCGCGTCGCTGGCAATACCGCCCGCTGAGTAGTGTCTATCCATGGTTTTGACGAGGTGTGGATAAATGTTGGGTGCCCGTGCCTTGATCCTTTCGCTCATGAGGGAGAAAGCGGTGTCGGCCGTCATCTCGGCATTTTGTTTCTCCAACTTGAATCTCGCCTTGATGTGGACTGTGGCCTCTCGGATTGTGTTCTCAAGTCGGCCTGCAAAATCAGTGAATTTCTCCGCCTCACAGCGCTGGAGGTCCCATTCCCGGCTCAGATGTTGGAAATTCGTCATCTGGTTCCCGTGAGTGGAGACGAGGTAAGTTTTCAGTTCCTCGAACGTGGCTGTGGACTGTTTTGAGTCTTCCATCTGCTGGAAAATGCCTTCGTTAAGGAGTTGTTTTGCCAGTTTGACGAATTCTTTCTCCATCTCGGGGTATTCGCTCAACTCTGGCTTAACGTGTATCGTGTAGGCTTTGCTGAGGTCGGTGATAAAGCGGTTGACGTCATTGCCTGGTTCGAAGGCCCGGATGGATTTCGTAGCGTCCCGAAGTGATTGCTGTCGCATTAATAGTTCGTAGTTTGTGGCGTATCGCGGTGAGTGTGAGCGATCATGTGTGGTAGTCTGCAGAGCGGCTAAAAGTTCGTGAAGGTCTGCTTTTAGTTCGTTAATGATCGATTGTGCTTGGGGGTTGTCAGTGCGTTCCATGTCGATTTTTGGAGAATCGTTGTTTTCTGTTGCTTGATGAGTTCCAGAATTTCTGAGCGAGAGAGGCCTGAGTATTCCATTGTTTCGCTGTACGCTTGACACCGGTGTTATATTCCGTATTTAGATGCGTGGGCGATGTGAAAACAATGTGGGCGAAATACTGCGTTTGGTTGCAAACAATGAAATTCAAAATCGAAAGAACAAGAAAGACTGTAAATATATTTTATAGTCTTTTTAGTGAGGAAAATAAGAACAAGTAAAAAGTTCGTATTTAAGAAGTTGAATGTCTATGGTAGTGGCAAGTAAAGTTCGTGGAGTTAACTCGACTTATGGAAGGGGAAAGGTACCCTTTGACAAAGCGTCGGACGAGAGTTCATTAGCAGCAGCGGTCACATGCTTCGTTTCGTCGCCGGGCCAGTGTGTCAGGAGCGAGCGACGTGACCCTTCTACCTCCGCCGTTGAATGGGACTCCCTTTTGACTTTCCCGTGTTGAACTTATACACGCCTATCGGCTCCAAATGTCAATTTTTTGACTACGCGGGAGACGGTCCGATTGGTTGATTTAATTCTTTCATTTTTTTTTTGAGTTTATCCCAAACGGAAGTATCTGCGTCGAGCCTATGCGTAGACGTGCAGTTTTCATTTCGAGTCGGGGACTCGTGATGGTAACTTCCGTTTATCGAAGCAGGGCAAGATCTCATCTTGTAACAAAACTAAGCAACATATTTAGATATAGGGCAATATTAGCAACAAAGAAAGGTGTTCTGTGTAATATCTAATCTCATATATCAGAAACCTGTAGAGAGCCATGATCACCCACATTTTGAGGAAATTTGGCATATCAAAAATATTATAGAGAGAGAGGAGAAAAATAAGAGAGAAATAAAAATAAAGAGACTGAATAATTAAATAGAGTAAAAAAAGAGAGATAAATATATTAGAAGAGAGAACAACAGAAGGAGAATAAAAAATCTGAATTGTAATTTGCAGTTTCTTGACTAGAACAAAATGGTGAGTAGCTAAATAATGATTGTGATATGTCTAATTATTGAAATTTTAATAAACTTATTGTTATATTCCGTGCTAATAGGAATATACACTTGACAAACATGGTAGATAAAATAAGTAAAGGTTTATTGTAAAAACCAGTACAATAAGAATAAAGGTAACAGTTATGCACAAGGTCATCGCAAGTCAATCCAGTAGTGAGTGCTACTATTGGAAGGTTGGTAGTTCTCGTGTAAGTCTGAGTCATACTCAACAGATCCTAGCTAGTATATTTAGCTACACCTCCACGAGAATTGCATGTGGCACAAGGCCGTTTTAACATGGGTTCTCCGAACCTATAGGCTCGGCCAAAAATATTCCCTTTTGAACACATATAAATGGGTTCAGAGACAGTCTATCTCCCCAAACGAGATTCTGTCCATTGGTGGAACCTCGTCCAGGTTTCTCTCTGCCCGAAGGGAGAGAGTTTGACTGTTTAGCTGGAACATGTCACAGCTAGTATATTTAGCTACACCCCACTCACAAGGGTTGCATGTGGCACAAGGCCGGTTTAACGTGGATTCTCCGAGCCTGTAGGCTTGGCCAAGAATATTCTCTTTTTGAACCCGTATAAACAGGTTGAGGGTCAGTCTACTCCCTCGAACGAGACTCTACCCTTCAACAGAGCCTCATCCAGGTTCCTCTCTGCCCAAAGGCAGAGAGTTTGACTGTTTAGCTGGAACAGGTCGTTTGACAGTTTGACTGTTTAGCTGGTAATGCTAGTCTCTGTAGTCCATTGACTTACAGATACTTATAGGTAGTTACTACCTATAGTGTAGTCACTCATGGGGGTGACAGGTTATTCCATTATCTCACTATCTGTCTTTTTCATATCTATCTGTCTTTTTCATATCTATCTATCTACCTATCTGTCTGTTTATTTAAAAGATAAGGAGAAAAATTCACCCCTCTCTCTCTCTTTCATACAACTTTTATTTCTTTTTCTTTATTACTCATTCCTTCCCTTCACTACGTTCCCTCCCTTGTTATCTCATGAAACCTATCTGTCTATCTATCTCAGTCATTTTCATATCTATCTATCTATCTATCTATCTATCTATCTATCTATCTATCTATCTGTTATATTCCGTGCTAATAGGAATATATACTTGACAAACACGGTGGATGAAATAAGTAAAGGTTTATTGTAAAAACCAATACAATAAGAATAAAGATAACAGTTATGCACAAGGTCATTGCAGGTCAATCCAGTAGTGAGTGCTACTATTGGAAGGTCGGTAGTTCTCGTGTAAGACTGAGTTGTATTGAACAGATTCCAGCTAGACAATATTTACTAGCCCCATCCAACGAGGGTAGATGTGACACAAGGCCAAGTTTAACATGGGCCATCTGAACCCATATGGTCAGCCAAAAATTCCCTGTACAGCCCCATATAAACAGGTTCGAGTCTGTCTACCACCCCGGATGAGACTCTGCCCTTTCGCGGATCCCCGTCTGGGTTCCTCTCTGCCTTCAGGCAGAGAGTTCGACAACAGCTAAGAGCTGAGAAACAGATACCAGCTTGACTCTGTAGTCCATTGAGTTACAGATACTTATAGGTAGTTACTACCTTTAGTGCAGTCACTCATGGGGGTGACAGGTTATTCTGTTACATCACTTATTTATCTGAAAATGTCACATTTATTACTGATATTCATTTATATTCAGGTTATATTACAGTTTGTGTTCCTTGTCTTATTATACTGATCAATTCACAACATATTACCCATAAATATGAAGAAATTCCTTCTCGGAATAAGACTGGTCATTAAGAAATTTTTTTCATCTTGCTATTCACTATCAAAAAATATCAGTTAATCACACAATAAAAAAAGTACTGTTTCTCAGTGTAACAAAGGAAAATATGTCAATTTACAGTAATATGAAGAGTAAGATGGGTGTAGGGGGTACTGAAATTATTCTTTTGAACACCTAAAGAAATTAATCTAAGTAGAGAAAAATGCTCATGAGTCTTACATAGTAGCTGTTGTAAAACTGGTGTCTTACTTAGTTACTTACATAAAGTAGTGTCTTACTTAGTAGCTATAATAAAAGTGATGTCTTAGTTACTTACATAAAGTGGTGTGACTTAGTAGGTGTTGTAAAAATGGTGTCTTAGTTACTCTTAGTTACATAAAGTGCTGTCTCATTTAGTAGCTGTTGTAAAAGTGGGGCTTTACTTAGTTACTTACAGAAAATGGTGTCTTACTAAGTAGCTGTTGTAAAAATAATGTCATAGTTACTTACATAAAGTGGTGTCTTACTTAGCTATTGTAAAAGTGGCATCTTAGTTACTTACAAAAAGTGGTGTCATTTAGTAGCTGTTGTAAAAGTGGTGTTTTAGTTACTTACACAAAGTGGTGTCTTATTTAGTAGCTGTGGTAAAAGTGGTGTCTTACTTCCATAAAGTGGTGTCTGACTTAGTAGCTGTTGTAAAAATGGGGTCATAGTTACATAAAGTGATGTCTTATTTAGTAGCTGTTATAAAAGTGGTGTCTTACATAGCTACTTACATAAAATGGTGTCTTACTTAGTAGATGTTGTAAAAGTGGTATCTTCCTTAGTTACTTACATAAAGTGGTGTCTAACTTAGTAGCTGTAGTAAAAGTGGTGTCTTAGTTACTTACATAAAGTGATGGCTTATTTAGTAGCTGTTGTAGAAGTGTTGTCTTCCTTAGTTACTTACATAAAGTGGTGTCTTATTTAGTAGTTATTGTGAAAGTGGTGTCTTAATTAGTTACTTATATGAAGTGGGGTCGTTTTAGTAGCTGTTGTAAAAGTGGCTTATAGTTACTTACATCAAGTGGTGTCGTTTTAGTAGCTGTAATGAAAGTGATGTCGGTTAGAGACAAGCGTATGGTTGCAAAAAAGAAATACGACAACAGTAGAAAGAGATTTACGTGGTTTATTTCAACAGGAACGTGAGGGGTTGGGACAGCTACCTCGTGGTAAAGTTCATAAGCCGGCTTCGGATCTATGTCAATGTCTCATAGTAGTTCACACATGTTGACGGTGGTTGATGCTCTCCTGCTGCTGATCGCTAGGCCTGACCGTGATGCTCTGTTTTGCGGCGACCTGTGGAGTGCCTGTTGAACTTCCGTGTGACCATGTGGGAGTCGGGTAAATAACTCGGCGACTTCCGCTTTGGCAGATGTCGCCCAGTTTTGACAAATAAGGATCGTTTCTCGATTCGATCACGGCTACGACTACTTTGGACTGGCTTCGGCCTGGACTGGCTAAGACAAGCCATGACCAGCGTTGTCTAGGCTCTGACCAGCTTGGACATGGTAAGACCAGTTTTGGACCTTTTGGCCTTTTGAGTGGAAACACTCGGGTCTCCCACGTTAAACCATCCTTGTGTCACATCCTGACCCTGTGGGAGTCGGGTAAATATTTCGGCCACTTCCGCTTTGGCTGATTTTGCCTAGTTTTGACAAATAAGGATCGTTTCTCGGCCTTTGGCTAAGATTCGATCACGGCTACATCTAGTTTGGACTGGCTTCGGCTTGGACTAGCTAAGACAAGCCATAACCAGCGTTGACTAAGCTCTAACCAGCTTGGATATGCCAAGACCAGTTTGGGACCTTTTGGCCCTTTGAGTGGAAACACTCGGGTCTCCTATGTTAAACCGACCTTGTGTCACATCCTGACCCTGTGAGAGTCGGGTAAATACTACGGCGACTTCCGCTTTGGCGGATTTTGCCCAATTTTGTCAAATAAGGATCGTTTCTCGGCCTTAGGCTGAGATTCGATCACGGCTACAACTAGTTTGGACTGGTTTCGGCCTGGACTAGCTAAGACAAGCCATGACCAGCGTTGACTAGGCTCTAACCAGCTTGGACATGCTAAAACCAGTTTTGGACCTCTTGGCCTTTTGAGTTGAAACACTCGGGTCTCCCAAGTTAAACCGACGTTGTGTCACATCCTGACCCTGTGGGAGTCGGGTAAACACCTCGTCGACTTCAGCTTTGGCGGATTTCGTCGAGTTTTGACAAATAAGAATCGTTTCTAAGCCTTTGGCTGAGATTCGATCACGGCTACGACTAGTTTGGACTGGCTTCGGCCTGGACTAGCTAAGACGAGCCATGACCAGCGTTGACTAGGCTCTGACCAGCTTCGACATGCCAAGATCAGTTTTGGACCTTTTGGGCCTTTGAGTGGAAACACTCGGGTCTCCCACGTTAAACCGACCTTGTGTCACATCCTGACCCTGTGTAAGTCGGGTAAATACCTCGGTAACTTCTGCTTTGGCTGATTTCGCCCATTTTGAAAATAAGGATCGTTTCTCGGCCTTTGGCTGAGATTAGAACACGGCTACGACTAGTTTGGACTGGCTTCGGCCTGGACTAGCTAAAACGAGCCATGACCAGCGTTTACTAGGCTCTGACCAGCTTGGACATGCTAAGACAAGTTTTGGACTTTTGGCCCTTTGAGTGGAAACACTCGGGTCTCCCACGTTAAACCGACCTTGTGTCACATCCTGACCCTGTGGGAATCGGGTAAATATTACGGCGACTTCCGCTTTGGCTGATTTTGCCCAGTTTTGTCAAATAAGGATCGTTTCTCGGCCTTAGGCTGAGATTCGATCACGGCTACAACTAGTTTGGACTGGCTTCGGCCTGGATTAGCTCAGGCAAGCCATGACCAGCGTTGACTAGGCTCTGACCAGCTTAGACATGCGAAGACCAGTTTTGGACCTTTTGGGCCTTTGAGTGGAAACTCTCGGGTTTCCCACGTTAAACCGACCTTGTGTCACATCCTGACCCTGTGTGAGTCGGGTAAATACCTCGTCGACTTCCGCTTTGGCGAATTTCGTCGAGTTTTGACAAACCGATCGTTTCTCGGCCTTTGGCTGAGATTCGATCACGGCTACGACTAGTTTGGACTGGCTTCAGCCTGGATTACCAAGACAAGCCATGACCAGCGTTGTCTAGGCTCTGACCAGCTTGGACATGCTAAGACCTGTTTTGGACCTTTTGGGCCTTTGAATGGAAACTCTGGTCTCCCACGTTAAACCGATATTTGTCTCACATCCTGACCCTGTGGGAGTCGGTAAATACATCGGTGACTTCCGCTTTGGATGATTTCGAACAGTTTTGACAAATAAGGATCGTTTCTCGGCTTTTTGGCTGAGATTCGATCACGGCTACAACTAGTTTGGACTGGCTTTGGCTTGGACTAGCTAAGACAAGCCATGACCAGCGTTGACTAGGCTCTGACCATCTTGGACATGCTAAGACCAGTTTTGGAGCTTTTGGCCCTTTGAATGGAAACATTCGGGTCTCCCACGTTAAACCGACTTTGTGTCACATCCTGACCCTGTGTGAGTCGTGTAAATACCTCGTCGACTTCCGCTTTGGCGAATTTCGTCGAGTTTTGACAAATAAGTATCGTTTCTCGGCCTTTGGCTGAGATTCGATCACGGCTACGACTAGTTTGGACTGGCTTTGGCCTGGACTAGCTAAGAGAAGCCATGACCAGCGTTGTCCATAATCTGACCAGCTTGGACATGCTAAGAGTAGTTTTGGACCTTTTGGCCCTTTGAGTATAAACACTCGGGTCTCCCACGTTAAACCGACCTTGTGTAACATCCTGACCCTGTGGGAGTCGGGTAAATACCTCGTCGACTTCCGCTTTGGCGAATTTCGTCGAATTTTGAAAAATAAGGATCGTTTCTCGGCCTTTGACTGAGATTCGATCACGGCTACGACTAGTTTGGACTGGCTTCGGCCTGGACTAGCTAAGACAAGCCATGACCAGCGTTGACTAGGATCTGACCAGCTTGGACATGCTAAGACTAGTTTTGGACCTTTTGTCCCTTTGAGTGGAAACACTCGGGTCTCCCACGTTAAACCGACCTTGTGTCACATCCTGACCCTGGCGGAGTCGGGTAAATACCTCGGTGACTTCAGTTTTGGCTGATTTCGACCAGTTTTGACAAATAAGGATCGTTTCTCGGCCTTTGGCTGAGATTAGATCACGGCTACGACTAGTTTGGAGTGGCTTCGGCCTGGACTAGCTAAGACAAACCATGACAAGCGTTGACTAGGCTCTGACCAGCTTGGACATGCTAAGACCAGTTTTGGACTTTTGGCCCTTTGAGTGGAAATACTCGGGTCTCCCACGTTAAACCGACCTTGTGTCACATCCTGACCCTGTGTGAGTCGGGAATATCGTCGACTTAGCGAAGCGAACGGGTTCCCTGAATACCGCTTCGGCCTGACTAAGACAAGCCATGACCAGCGTTGACTTGACAATTTTGGACATGTTAAGACCAGTTTGGACCATTTGGCTTTGAATGGAAACACCCGGGTCTCCCACGTTAAACCGACCTGGTGTCATATCCTGTCAGGGATTTTGACAAATAAGGATCGTTTCTCGGCCTTTGGCTGAGATTCGATCACGGCTACAACTAGTTTGGACTGGCTTTGGCCTGGACTAGCTAAGACAAGCCATGACCAGCGTTGACTAGGCTCTGACCATCTTGGACATGCTAAGACCAGTTTTGGACCTTTTTGGCCCTTTGATTGGAAACACTCGGGTCTCCCACGTTAAACCGACCTTGTGTCACATCCTGACCCTGTGTGAGTCGGGTAAATACCTCGTCGACTTCCGCTTTGGCGAATTTCGTCGTGTTTTGACAAATAAGGATCGTTTCTTGGCCTTTGGCTGAGATTCGATCACGGCTACGACTAGTTTGGACTGGCTTCGGCATGGACTAGCTAAGACAAGCCATGACCAGCGTTGACTAGGCTCTGACCTGCTTGGACATGCTAAGACCAGTTTTGGACCATTTGGCCCTTTGAATGGAAACACTCGGGTCTCCCACGTTAAACCGACCTTGTGTCATATCCTGACCCTGTGGGAGTCGGGTAAATACCTCGGCGACTTCCGCTTTGGCGGATTTTGCCCAGTTTTGACAAATAAGGATCGTTTCTCGGCCTTTGGCTGAGATTCGATCACGGCTACGACTAGTTTGGAGTGGCTTCGGCCTGGACTAGCTAAGACAAGCCATGACCAGCGTTGACTAGGCTCTGACCAGCTTGGACATACTAAGACCAGTTTTGGCCCTTTGAGTGGATACACACTGGTCTCACACGTTAAACCGACATTGTGTCACATCCTGACTCTGTGGGATTCGGGTAAATACCTCGGTGACTTCCGCTTTGGCAGATTTCGACCAGTTTTTTGACAAATAAGCATAATTTCTAGACCTTTGGCTGAGATTCGATCAAGGCTACGACTAGTTTGGACTGGCTTCGGCCTGGACTAGCTAAGACAAGCCATGACCAGCGTTGACTAGGCTCTGAACGGTTTTGGACATGCTAAGACCAGTTTTGGACCATTTGGCCCTTTGAATGGAAACACTCGGGTCTCCCACGTTAAACTGACCTTGTGTCATATCCTGACCCTGTGAGAGTCGGGTAAATATTACGGCGACTACCGCTTTGGCTGATTTTGCCCAGTTTTGTCAAATAAGGATCGTTTCTCGGCCTTTGGCTGAGATTAGATCACGGCTACGACTAGTTTGGTCTGGCTTCGGCCTGGACTAGCTCAGACAAGCCATGACCAGCGTTGACTAGGCTCTGACCAGCTTGGACATACTAAGACCAGTTTTGGCCCTTTTGACCTTTGGATACACACGGGTCTCACACGTTAAACCGACCTTGTGTCACATCCTGACCCTGTGGGATTCGGGGGTAAATACTTCGGCGACTTCCGCTTTGGCTGATTTCGACCAGTTTTTGACAAATAAGGAACGTTTCTCGGCCTTTGGCTGAGATTCGATCACGGCTACGACTAGTGTGGACTGGCTTCGGCTTGGACTAGCTAAGACAAGCCATGACCAGAGTTGTCCATGCTCTGACCAGCTTGGACATGCTCAGACCAGTTTTGGACTTTTTGGCCCTTTCAGTAGGAACACTCGGGTCTCCCACGTTAAACCGACCTTGTGTCATATCCTGACCCTGTGGGAGTCGGGTAAATACCTCGGTGACTTCCGTTTTGGCTGATTTCGACCAGTTTTGACAAATAAGGATCGTTTCTCGGCCTTTGGCTGAGATTAGATCACGGCTACGACTAGTTTGGTCTGGCTTCGGCCTGGACTAGCTAAGACATCCATGACCAGCGTTGACTAGGCTCTGACCAGCTTGGACATGCTAAGACCAGTTTTGGCCCTTTTGGCCCTTTGAGTGGAAACATTCGGGTCTCCCACGTTAAACCGACTTTGTGTCACATCCTGACCCTGTGGGGAGTCGGGTAAATATTTCGTCGACTTCCGCTTTGGCGAATTTCGTCCAGTTTTGACAAATAAGTATCGTTTCTCGGCCTTTGGCTGAGATTCGATCATTTGGCTACGACTAGTTTGGACTGGCTTCGGCCTGGACTAGCTAAGACAAGCCATGACCAGCGTTGTCCATAATCTGACCAGCTTGGACATGCTAAGACCAGTTTTGGACCTTTTGGCCCTTTGAGTAGGAAAACACTCGGGTCCCCACGTTAAACCGACCTTGTGTAACATCCTGACCCTGTGGGAGTCGGGTAAATACCTCGTCGACTTCCGCTTTGGCGAATTTCGTCGAATTTTGAAAAATAAGGATCGTTTCTCGGCCTTTGACTGAGATTCGATCACGGCTACGACTAGTTTGGACTGGCTTCGGCCTGGACTAGCTAAGACAAGCCATGACCAGCGTTGACTAGGATCTGACCAGCTTGGACATACTAAGACTAGTTTTGGCCCTTTTGTCCCTTTGAGTGGATACACTCGGGTCTCACACGTTAAACCGACCTTGTGTCACATCCTGACACTGTCGGAGTCGGGTAAATACCTCGGTGACTTCAGTTTTGGCTGATTTCGACCAGTTTTGACAAATAAGGATCGTTTCTCGGCCTTTGGCTGAGATTCGATCATATTTACGACTAGTTTGGACTGGCTTTGGCCTGGACTAGCTAAGACAAACCATGACCAGCGTTGACCATAATCTGACCAGCTTGGACATGCTAAGACCAGTTTTGGACCTTTTGGCCCTTTGAGTGGAAATACTGGGGTCTCCCACGTTAAACCGACCTTGTGTCACATCCTGACCCTGTGTGAGTCGGGTAAATACCTCGTCGACTTCCGCTTTGGCGAATTTCGTCGAATTTTGAAAATAAGGATCGTTTCTCGGCCTTAGACTGAGATTCGATCAGGGCACGACTAGTTTGGAGTGGCTTCGGCCTGGACTAGCTAAGACAAGCCATGACCAGCGTTGACTAGGATCTGACCAGCTTGGACATACTAAGACCAGTTTTGGCCCTCCCTTTGGTGGATACACTTGGGTCTCACACGTTAAACCGACATTGTGTCACATCCTGACTCTGTGGGATTCGGGTAAATACCTCGGTGACTTCCGCTTTGGCAGATTACGAGCAGTTTTTTGACAAATAAGCATAATTTCTAGACCTTTGGCTGAGATTCGATCAAGGCTACGACTAGTTTGGACTGGCTTCGGCCTGGACTAGCTAAGACAAGCCATGACCAGCGTTGACTAGGCTCTGAACAATTTGGACATGCTAAGACCAGTTTTGGACCTTTTGGCCCTTTGAATGGAAACACTCGTGTCTCCCACGTTAAACTGACCTTGTGTCATATCCTGACCCTGTGAGAGTCGGGTAAATATTACGGCGACTACCGCTTTGGCTGATTTTGCCCAGTTTTGTCAAATAAGGATCGTTTCTCGGCCTTTGGCTGAGATTAGATCACGGCTACGACTAGTTTGGACTGGCTTCAGCCTGGACTACCTAAGACAAGCCATGACCAGCGTTGTCTAGGCTCTGACCAGCTTGGACATGCCAAGACCTGTTTTGGA
Source organism: Acanthosepion pharaonis (assembly GCA_903632075.3). NCBI lineage: Eukaryota > Metazoa > Mollusca > Cephalopoda > Sepiida > Sepiidae > Acanthosepion > Acanthosepion pharaonis. Next base: position 190,959 of record CAHIKZ030001284.1, read on the forward strand.
CCTTTTGGCCCTTTGAATGGAAACTCTCTGGTCTCCCACGTTAAACCGACCTTGTCTCACACCCTGACCCTGTGGGAGTCGGGTAAATACATCGGTGACTTCCGCTTTGGATGATTTCGAACAGTTTTGACAAATAAGGATCGTTTCTCGGCTTTTGGCTGAGATTCGATCACGGCTACAACTAGTTTGGACTGGCTTTGGCTTGGACTAGCTAAGACAAGCCATGACCAGCGTTGACTAGGCTCTGACCATCTTGGACATGCTAAGACCAGTTTTGGAGCTTTTGGCCCTTTCAATGGAAACATTCGGGTCTCCCACGTTAAACCGACTTTGTGTCACATCCTGACCCTGTGTGAGTCGTGTAAATACCTCGTCGACTTCCGCTTTGGCGAATTTCGTCGAGTTTTGACAAATAAGTATCGTTTCTCGGCCTTTGGCTGAGATTCGATCACGGCTACGACTAGTTTGGACTGGCTTCAGCCTGGACTACCTAAGACAAGCCATGACCAGCGTTGTCTAGGCTCTGACCAGCTTGGACATGCCAAGACCTGTTTTGGACCTTTTGGCCCTTTGAATGGAAACTCTCTGGTCTCCCACGTTAAACCGACCTTGTCTCACACCCTGACCCTGTGGGAGTCGGGTAAATACATCGGTGACTTCCGCTTTGGATGATTTCGAACAGTTTTGACAAATAAGGATCGTTTCTCGGCTTTTGGCTGAGATTCGATCACGGCTACAACTAGTTTGGACTGGCTTTGGCTTGGACTAGCTAAGACAAGCCATGACCAGCGTTGACTAGGCTCTGACCATCTTGGACATGCTAAGACCAGTTTTGGAGCTTTTGGCCCTTTGAATGGAAACATTCGGGTCTCCCACGTTAAACCGACTTTGTGTCACATCCTGACCCTGTGTGAGTCGTGTAAATACCTCGTCGACTTCCGCTTTGGCGAATTTCGTCGAGTTTTGACAAATAAGTATCGTTTCTCGGCCTTTGGCTGAGATTAGATCACGGCTACGACTAGTTTGGACTGGCTTCAGCCTGGACTACCTAAGACAAGCCATGACCAGCGTTGTCTAGGCTCTGACCAGCTTGGACATGCTAAGACCTGTTTTGGACCTTTTGGCCCTTTGAATGGAAACTCTGGTCTCCCACGTTAAACCGACCTTGTCTCACATCCTGACCCTGTGGGAGTCGGGTAAATACATCGGTGACTTCCGCTTTGGCGGATTTCGAACAGTTTTGTCAAATAAGGATCGTTTCTCGGCCTTTGGCTGAGATTCGATCACGGCTACAACTAGTTTGGACTGGCTTCGGCTTGGACTAGCTAAGACATGCCATGAGTAGCGTTGACTAGGCTCTGACCATTTTGGACATACTAAGACCAGTTTTGGCACTTTTGTCCCTTTGAGTGGATACACTCGGGTCTCACACGTTAAACCGACCTTGTGTCACATCCTGACACTGTGGGAGTCGGGTAAATACCTCGGTGACTTCCGTTTTGGCTGATTTCGACCAGTTTTGACAAATAAGGATCGTTTCTCGGACTTTGGCTGTGATTAGATCACGGCTACGACTAGTTTGGACTGGCTTCGGCCTGGACTAGCTAAGACAAGCCATGGCCAGCGTTGTCTAGGCTCTGACCAGCTTGGACATGCTAAGACCAGTTTTGGACCTTTTTGCCCTTTGAGTAGAAACACTGGGGTCTCCCACGTCAAACCGACATTCTGTCACATCCTGACCCTGTGGGAGTCGGGTAAATACCTCGGTGACTTCCGCTTTGGCTGATTTTGCCCACTTTTGACAAATAATGATCCTTTCTCGGTCTTTGGCTGAGATTAGATCACGGCTACGACTAGTTCGGACTGGCTTCAGCCTGGACTAGCTAAGACAAGCCATGACCAGTGTTGACTAGGCTCTGATCAGCTTGGACATGCTAAGACCAGTTTTGGACCTTTTGGCCCTTTGAGTGGAAACGCTCGGGTCTCCCACGTTAAACCGACCTTGTGTCACATCCTGACCCTGTGGGATTCGGGGAAATACTTCGGCGACTTCCGCTTTGGCGGATTTCGCCCAGTTTTGACAAATAAGGATCGTTTCTCGGCCTTTGGCTGAGATTCGATCACGGCTACGACTAGTTTGGACTGGCTTCGGCCTGGACTAGCTAAGAGAAGCCATGACCAGCGTTGTCTAGGCTCTGACCAGCTTGGACATGCTAAGACCAGTTTTGGACCTTTTGGCCCTTTGAGTGGAAACACTCGGGTCTCCCACGTTAAACCGACCTTGTGTCACATCCTGACCCTGTGTGAGTCGGGTAAATACTTCGGCGACTTCCGCTTTGGCTGATTTCGCCCAGTTTTGACAAATAAGGATCGTTTCTCGGCCTTTGGCTGAGATTAGATCACGGCTACGACTGGTTTGGATTGGATTCGGCCTGGACGAGCTAAGACCAACCATGACCAGCTTGGACATGCAAAACCAGTTTTAGTCCTTTTGGCCTTTTGAGTGGAAACACTCGGGTCTCCCATGTTAAACCGACCTTGTGTCACATCCTAACCTTGTGGGTGTCGGGTAAATAACTCGGCGACTTCCGCTTTGCCGGATTTCGTCGAGTTTTGACAAATAACGATCGTTTCTCGGCCTTTGGCTGCGATTCGATCATGGCTACGACTTGTTTGGACTGGCTTCGGCCTGGACTAGCTAAGACAAGCCATGACCAGCGTTGTCTAGGTTCTGACCAGCTTGGACATTCTAAGACCAATTTGGGACCTTTTGGCCCTTTGAGTGGAAACACTCGGGTCTCCCACGTTAAACCGACCTTGTGCAACATCCTGAACCTGTGGGAGTCAGGTAAATACCTCGGTGACTCAAACGGTCGGATACGCAGGCCCCTGGCCTTTGTGGATAGGAACGTCGATCCACGGGCTGTGTATTAAGTTCCCATTTTTTTTTGTCTGCCAACTTGACGATAGTTGGAAACTTTCCTTTCTCTCTCTCTCCTTCGCCTCTTACTCCATGTCTCCTGTTCAACTCTCGGCATTCCGTCCCTACTGTGGCTGCCTGCACCTCGTCCTTAACCTTTCCCGTACACTATGTTAGTAATTATTACGGGAGGTTACTAATATTGGACTCGACCGGCAAACACGCAACACCTGCACTGGACCTGTGACATGCCCGAACAACGCCAGCTCTTCTTTCCTTCCCAACACGTCAAGTTGGCACCCCGGCACCGACCAACAACCAACAAGTGGCATCCCGGCAACGATCAACTCCAACATCAACTGCAACAATCAACAGCGATGATCCTGGCAACTACCAACACCAACCCCGACCATCAATGTCTGCACTAGAACTTCTGTACCTCCACCGTTTCCGACCACCTTTATTTCCTTTTCTTTTCTAGTATAAATCAGTATATATCATACATATCCTCGTTCTGTCGTCTATATTGTTTCACCGTCAGATTTAACGTCTTCAAAAATGTTAGCGGGCCTCTTGTGACCTCATTCATTCTTGTGTGATACTGGGGCGCTCGGGGGGGCCGCTACAAACGTCTGTCCATTCAGAGTTCCTGTCTTCGCATAACATATAAAGTGCGTTCTTCATCGTGCGATGTTGTCTCTCGATATTTCCTGAGCTTTGCGGGCGCCAAGGACAGTGAAGTTCTTGCGTGATTGACATCTGGTTACAGAATTGTCGACAGACTTCTCTAGTGAAGTGTGTGCCTCGATCAGAGGATACTATGCGTGGAATCTCTCTGTGTCGAAGGAAGAAATGGTACAATACTCGGGCGGCGTCGATAGCACGGTCTCTCGCGCATGGTATGGCTGTAAAATGTCGGCTGAAGCTATCCAAGATGGTTAGGATGTAGCGTTTTCCCTTTGAGTTGGGCATTGTGACAAAGTCTATAAAGACGAGATCGAATGGCTCTTTCCTCGTTTGCAGTGGCCAATGGGTACGTCTACCGTAGTTGTCCTTGCACATAGCACAAGTGTCGCAAGAATCGACATAGGCGTTGATGTCGCGGTTTTTGAATTCCCACCAGTAGCTGGAAAGGAGTTCTCGCATATGGGTAACAACTGAGTGGTTGTTGCCCTCGTGTGCCTGGTAGAGGTATCTGGGTCGTAGTTTGTATGGTACAACCAATCTCGAAGAGTGTTTACTGTCTCTTATCATCAAAACGGAGGTGCCTGGTTCTAGAAAAAAAATTGGTGCAAATGTTTTTTGAAAAGCGTAGCTCGGTGGTCGTCAGGATCGATATGAGGTTCGCTTGGAGTGGGTGACTGGAGGGCGCTGATGATCTTTGCCAGGGTGTCGTCCTTCTGTTGTTCATCTGCGATGCCGAGGTGGTTGCAGATTCTCTCAGTGGGGATGGTGGTAGTGGAGTGATAGGCGAAGAATGCGTTGGTGGCGCGCTTGTGGGTGCGGGCGTTTTGTAGTGTGTGAGTTTTGGGAATGAGCTGTAAACCGTTAAGCTCGCCGAGGCACCAAGATGGGATGTATACGCGGAGGTCTGAACCGCTTACCTCGAATGTCCTGCCTGCCGGTGTAGGGTCGTTCAGGGCTTTCGTTTTCTTATGTCCGCAACCTCTACTGAGCATGTCAGCCCATACATTTGATTCGCCTTCAACATATTCCAAGACGAATTTATAACATGAAATTTCTTATTGCCATCGTCGTATTTTTGGCATTATTGAACTCTGGTTGGTCCAGATATGTCAGGATCTGTGGGTCGTGAAGATGACGAAGGGGCGGTTGCGAAGGAAATAATCAAATTTCAATATTGCCCACTTTATTGCATATGCCTCTCGTTCCGTCGTGGACCAGTTCTGTTCCGTGGAGTTGAATGTATGGGAAGCGACCGCTATGATATCTTTCTTCCCGTTGTCGGCTTCTTGCATTAAGATTGCTCCACATGCGACGTCGCTGGCGTCGGTGGTAAGTGTGAAAAGTTTGGAGAAATCTGGAAACGAGATGACGGGTGGTGAAGAGAGACGGTCCTTGATTTTTTTGAAGGCTCTGTCGGCATTTTGCGTCCAGACAAACGGTTTATTAACCTTGTTGAGTTCATGTATGGGACCCATAAGTTTTGAAAACATATCTGACCTGTTTTGTTCGTGAAGACGTGTCTCTAGGAATTGTCTGATCTACACTAAACGGCCGATAAGGCTTTGTAATTCCTTTTTTGATGTTGGAGGTTTCATTTCCCTGATGGCACGAACGTATTCTGGATCAGCCTTGAATCCTTCGCTGTTTACTATGCGTCCGAGGAATTTTGCCTCTGATGCCAGGAAGGAACATTTATCGGGATTCAGCTTGAGTCCGAATTTTCGGAGGGCAGTAAAAAATTGTTCGAGGGAGAGTATGTACTCCCTAAATGTCCTAGCGTGGACCAGGTTGTCGTCGATATAGGAAGAAATGTTGTCACGGGATGTGACCGTGGCTAGGGCTTCTGCTATGCAACGGGAGAAGATTTGTCCAGCAGATGTAAGACCTTCATCGGCCATGCGCTTAATTTCGGTATCAACGTCTGCTTCCAAAGCCTGGGCGATCGGGTATCATTGAAAACTGCAGCGGCCCCAAAGGCTTCAATAGCCCTGTATTTGCCGTACGCAAGAAAAACGGATCGATTCGCGTCGTCGCTAAGTTTAAAAGAACTCTCAACAAGGTCTTAGTCGATCTTGACCCTTACCCAATGCCAAGGATCGACCACTTGTTCAACAAAATCGGCAAAGGCAATAGATATTTTACTACCCTTGATCTACGCAGCGGCTACTGGCAAATTGAGATCGACAAGCGAGACCGATACAAAACAGCATTTACATGGAAGGACCAATGCTATCAATACACGCGCCTGGCCTTCGCCGCAACGAATGATAATATTCAAGCCATAAATAATGTGGAACAGGATTTTCACTTCGGGCAGGACGAGATGTGATGCCTCGTTCGCTGTGCCCCTATGTCAGCCATCACACCTTCAACTTTCAAGGACTCGCTCACCATTCACCGCTCGTCCAGTCCACCTTCAACTTCAGGGACATCACCTTCTCTGGCGTCGCAATGCTAGACTCTGGATGCTCCACCTCCAATATCTCAGTTACCCAGAGAAGCCAAGAAACTCATGACCCGCTCCGACGGTGTAGTAAAAGGAATCAACGGCAGCACCACCGCCCTCGGCGAACTGACTTGCGTCATCACCATCGGCAGTCGAGACTCACCCACATTCAAAAAGGTTAACGTGCTGGTAACTACCCAAACCACACCGATCCTGATCGGCCAAAATATCCTATGTCACAACACGCTCAGTTCCTATCTAATCGACAACCAAAATGTGACTATAGAATTCAGACGCACACTTTCCTCAGGATACACAACACACACAGCCGCAATCATATCACCGTCATCGTCAACCAACGATCCAGCATATGGCGCCCAAGCTGACATCATCCAAAACCAGCCTACTATGAAACTACAGCCCAACATCCAGACACTGGATCAAAAGCTAACCTAGGTAAAGCATAACACAGGGCTATCGCTACCAAACCACCCGAACCGAGACGAACTAGAGGCCACTGCAAACTTACTCATTCGCTACGCTGACATTATCGGCACAGAAAGCAGCAGCAAAGGCACATTCATCCGACCCATCCGCATACCAACCAACGGCCAGTCTCACAGCCAGAAACAACACCCGATCCCACTTCTGACACCAGTGTTATAGACAAGCGTATGGTTGCAAGAAAGAAATACAACAGCAGAAATAGATTTACGTGATTTATTTCAATAGGAACGTGTGGTTTTGGGACAACTACCTTGTGGTATAGTTCATAGGCCGGCTGCCGACCTGGGTTGATCTCTCATAGTAGTTCTCGCTGGTTGGCATGGCGCTCCTCCTGCTGACTGCTGCTGACTGACTGTGACAGGTCTCTTTCCTGGCCTCCTGCTGACTGACCGTGACAGGTCTCTTTCCTGGCCTCCTGTTGACTGCTGCTGACTGACCGTGACAGGTCTCTTCCCTGGCTTCCTGTTGACTGCTGTTGTACTTCCCCGTGTGACCCCTTTTATGGTGTTTTTTTATGGCTTAACATGCTCGTAAAACGACGCGAGTATAATTAGGAGGGAAGCATTTTTATTGGTGGAAAAATAGAAACACTTTAAAATATTATTTTATTTTTCGACCGGAACTCGTGCGTCGGGCTTATGCGTAAACGACGATAATGGTCATTTTGTGACGGGGCCTTGTCCCGTTCACACCCGACTCTCGCTCGTGAGTATGTTAGTTTATTTGCCTGTAAATCAGCCGAGATATGTCTTATTTTATTTTATAACATTTAGTAGCTGTTGTAAAAGTGGTTTCTTAATTACATAAAGTGGTGTCTAATTTAGCAGCTGTTTAATAGTGGTATCTGAGTTACTTACATAAAGTGGTGTCTTCTTTCGTAGCTGTTGTAAAAGTGGTGTCTTACTTATGTACTTCCATATAGTGGTTTCTGATTTAGTAGCTGTTGTATAAGTGGTGACTTAGTTACTTACATAAAGTGGTGTCCTATTTACTAGCTGTTGTAAAAGTGGTGTTTTACTGATGTACTTACATATAGTGATGTCTGATTTAGTAGCTGTTGTTAAAGTGGTATCTTCCTTAGTTACTTACATAAAGTGATGTGTTATTTAGTAGCCGTTGTAAAAGTGGTGTCTTACTGAGGTAGTTAGATAAAATGGTGTCTTATTTAATAGCTGTTCAAAAGTGGTATCTTCCTTAGTTACTTACATAAAGTGGTTTCTTACTTAGTAGCTGTTATGAAAGTGTTATCTTAATTAGGTACTTATAAAAAGTGTTGTCGTTTTAGTAGCTGTTGTAAAAATCGTGTCATATTTACATAAACATGTGATTTATTTTGTAGCTGTGGAAAAAGTGGTGTCTTAATTTGTTACCTATATAAAGTGGTGTCTTACTTAGTAGCTGTAGTAAAAGTGGTGTCTTACTCAGTAGCTGTTGTAAAAGTGGTGTCTTAGTTACTTACATAAAGTGATGTCTTATTTAGTAGCTGTTTAAAAGTGATGTCTTAGTTGCTTCCATAAAGTGGTGTGCTATTTACTAGCTGTTGTAAAAGTGGTGTTTTACTTATATACTTACATAAAGTGGTGTCTTATTTAGTAGCTGTTATAAAAGTGGTGTTTTAGTTACTTACATAAATTGGTGTCTTATTTAGCAGCTGTTGTAAAAGTGGTGTCTTAGTTAGTTACATAAAGTGATGTCTTATTTAGTAGCTGTTGTAAAAGTGGTGTCTTACTTGCATAAATTGGTGTCTTATTTAGTAGCTGTTGTAAAAGTGGTGTCTTAGTTACTTACATAAAGTGGTGTCTTATTTAGTAGCTGTTGTAAAGGTGGTGTCTTACTTAGGCTTTTATTAAATCCAGCAGGGGAACAGCTACTAACTTAGACACCAATTTATGTAAGTAACTATCTACAAGTGCGGGTCAGTGAATCATTGTGGCCATTTCAGATAGTGATGTTTGCCGGCAGAAGATACTGTCTCACCAGACTGGGCTTTGGCCTAAACGTAGCCCCGCGAATAATGAAAACCATTATCAGTGTCGTGTTGTCTCAAGAAGAGACAATTAAAGAAGGGCATCAGCGTACATTGATGATATCTATGTGAATGAAGATGTAATGTCATCACTGTACGTAAAGGCGAAACTGGCACAGTTTGGCTTGACCTGCAAGGACCCGGAGCAGCTAGAAGACGGCACCCGCGTGTTGGGTCTAGATGTTCGAGGGGAAAATGGATTCTTGCAATGGAGACGCGGGCTATTTTTTCCCTCTGTGGAAGACTTGTAGGGCACCTACCGGTATGCGGATGGCTTCGCGTGGCAGCAGGCACCATGAAACGTTGGGCAAGCGTAGTCACCAAAGGATGGGATGATGAGACGACTAACACGCTGCTCATTCACATGGTGATGGAGACCATAGCGAGAGTAAAACAGAATGACCCCGCCAGAGGGAATTGGTGCATGCCCAGAGAGGAAATGAATGTCTGGGTCGATGCAAGCTCCGTAGCAACTGGAGTCTTACTGGAGAGGGATGGAATGGCAATCGAGGATGCATGCTGGTTGCGACCAACGAACGATGCTGCGCACATCAACCTGGCAGAACTGGACACCATACTAAAAGGAGCAAATTTGGCACTCCAGTGGAGTGTAAAAAAGTTGCATCTGCAAACTGACTCCGTTGGCCTCGTTCTCAATCAGAGTCCGCAGCTCGACCAATCAGCATGCAGACCGCCACTAGACAAATTGTGCCAAGCAGCATAAAATCAACAAATGTCGGAGAATGTACTTTTCTTGGACCAAACTTGCGAGAGGAAAGGATGCAGCTGACGAAATGACAAACTGTCTAGCTTGGGTTTATGCACATACCCATCAAAAAACAGCAGCCCGACAAGCAAAACATCTTGGACGCTTCGACTCATGTAGGTGCGAATATTTATCGTCACAAAGTTGTGTCTTACATAGTTACTTACATAAAGTGGTGTCTTACTTAGTAGCTGTTGTAAATATGGTGTCTTACTTAGTTACTTACATAAAGTGGTTTCTTATATTCTAGCTGTTTAAAAGTCTTTCTTAGTTACTTTCATATAGTGGTGTCTTACTTAGTCACTGTTGTAAAAGTGGTATCTTACTTAGTTTCTTACATAAAGTGGTGGTGTCTTTGTAGCTCTTGTAAAAGTGGTGTCTTCTTTAGTTACTATCATAAAGTGGTGTATTGTGTCTTACTTTGTTACTGACATGAAGTTGTGTCTTAGTAACTGCTGTAAAGGTGGTGTCTTAGTTACTTACATAAAGTGGTATCTTATTTTGTAGCTGTTATAAGAATGGTGTATTAGTTACTTACAAAAAGTGGTATCTTACTTAGCTGTTGTAAAGTGATGTCTTAATTACTTACATAAATTTATGTCTTATTTAGTAGCTGTTGTAAAAGTGGTGTCTTAGTTACTTACATAAACTGGTGTCTTACTTAGTAGCTGTTTAAAAGTGGTGTCTTTACTTAGTTACTTACATAAAGTGGTGTCTTATTTAGTAGGTGTTGTAAACGTGGTGTCTTAGTTACTTACATAAAGTGCTGTCTTATTTAGTAGCTGTTGTAAAAAATATCTGCAAAGTTCGCAAAATTTTATCAAATTTTATTGTATCATTTGAGGTTGATAGTCTAACACATTAAGAGTGTCTGCTTGTTGAATGAAAAAAAATACAGAATTATTGTCATTTGTAGAAAACTTTCAGAAGTTGTTACAGCCTTGTATAAATAAAATTGGCGAGAATGAGTTGTTTTTTTTATCATTGGGGGAGACTCGGTCTCCTCATGTTTTTCTTTCAGAAAAATACATGTACAAAATTAGCTGTTTTTAAGTTTTTGTGTGTTGCTATTGTATATTTTTTGCAGATCATGGATTATCTCAAAATCCAGTGTCCTCTTTTCTCATCTCAGTTGTAAATTAAACTCACATCATCTCTCCTGACTCCCTATTATGATTACCCCCTTATTATGTCCTCTACCTTGTGAACTCTTCCCCTTTCTTGTATATACTAATTACTTCCTGTACAGTAGACATTGAATAAAGAACAGTATCATATCTTTATTCAATGGCTACCATACAGGAAATGATTTGTATATACAAGTGGTAAGAAGGTTTCACAAGGTAGGGGACATAACTATGGGTAGTTGAGTGCTTTTTGTTCTGACAAAGAAAAACAAGATGAGGGCAAGTCCTTTGACAGCTGCCTTAACAGTCTCCAAAACCTTGTCAAAGACTTTCATCTTCTATGACAAATATAGAGACCTTAATGCAAGACCAGATCATCACCAGTAAAACTGAGATCACAATACAAGACAGGACTTGCTTAAGGTACAAAGCTTGAACTTAAAAAAAAGAATATTAATATTTACAGGGCTTCTGAAAACGCCTCCATACACAGCCAAGAAATGAAGACAGAATAGGCTTGCATGATGAAAGTGTTCACTGGCAAAGAAGGAATACCTACTTTGTGAGTATACACATGTATCCAAATTGAAAAATGCCTTGCATATGTCAAATCATGCAAGGTCTGCAGTGGATATAACCATTTTGAGGCCAAATGTCCCAACAAGTAACAATCAGGATTTGAGAAAAGGAAGGGTGTCAAAATGTCTACACCTTGACACTTGTGTGCACTACCTTGATCTCTGTTTTACCTCCATTCCCAAGTCTTGTCTTATGCCATGCAGCTCTGCCCCCTTGGCAACTCTGATCATACCATTGTGTCTGTTAACATCTCCTTCTACTCTTCCCCAGAACATCTTTCTATTATCAATAAGCAGATTGGGAGTCGTTCCGTGATTTCTTTTGTGATGTCCCCTGGAATACTGTTTTTTAACCTCCCTATCCAAAAATGTGTGTATCATCCTGGGTAAAAGCTGGAATCAAGGCTTTCATCCCTGCAAGAAAACATAAAGTGAAATTGCATTCATCCTCTTGGTTCTCAGCTGCTTGCTCTGCATCTATTGCCCACAGGAATCACTACTTACATCTGTACCATAGAGATATGTCTGATTGCAGCAGATGTCTCTTTGTCAATGCCCATAATGAGTGCAAGCGTGTCCTCAATGAAGCAAAGTTATTCTTTGCTGAATAAATAAAACAACATATTGTGTCACAATTTGGGTTCTAAAAATTATTGGCAGCTCTGCAAAAGTTCCTCATCTGACCTCCATAATCAAACCACTTCACCATGCCTTAATCAAACATGAATATGGTCATATTCTGAACAAGCTGCATTTTATACTGTTAATAGGGTGACCACCAACATGCCTGTCTTGTCCTACTATGACTCCAAAAGGAACTGCATTGGAAAATTATGCCTGTGAACGGCCCTATTGCAGAATGGAAGAATTAATATATTTGAAAGCTGTTCATTCTGAATGATAGTATGCCCAAATTGAGAAAGAAATGCTGGCAGTGGTAAATGAAATTGAGCAGTTCCACCACTACACCCATGACAGAAAAGTGAATGTTGTGACAGATCCCCTGGTAGTATTATGTGCAAAGCCTTTCTTAAGAGCATCCAAGCATCTACAAAGCCTCTTGAGTGCACAGTATTACATCACCATACATTACAAACCAGGAAGGGGGATCCCTATAGCAGAATGCTCTATCATGATCTCTCACAAGAAAACCAGAAACAAAGGAGCTCTGCTAGCAGTCAACATCACATTGCAAATCAGAGAAAACCACCAACTGATGTAGATCCATTGGAAGACAACAGAGAACCCAACTATGCCAGTACTTGCTGAAGCCATTCTTAGAGGGTGACCTGATGACACAAAGTTACTTCCTGAAACCATTCTTTAAATACAAAAATGAGCTGACACCCAAGGATGGGCTGATACTACAAGGACATCACCATCCAATGTGCCATGCAACTTGAAATGAAGAAAAATGCTCAGATCTAATCTTCTGGCCAGGTATGTCTACTGAAGTGAGTAGATATTTGGAGGCCTGGATCACTTTTGCAACATATACAGATTGCCAGATAACAGAAGCACAAATTGTGATAGCAATGTTGGGAAGGACATGTCAACAAGTTGGAGTTGACTTCCTATCATGGGTTGGAACAGACTATCTGGTCACAGTGGACATGTACAGCAATTTTTTGAGGTTGATTAACTAACCACAGTTTCATCAGAAATAATTATTCAGTGTTTAAATAGTCACTTTGCATGTCATGGAATACTGGACACACACACACACACACATCTCTGACAATTGGACCTCAGTTCTCATCAAGTATGTTCAAGCACTTTGTAAGGAAATGGATATTTACATGAGATAATTTCATCTGAGAACAGCCAAGCCAATGGAGCAGTAAATCTAGTGGAGTCAATATTGATAAACGCCAATGGTGAAAAATCAGAAATTCCTAGAGGAGAGAAATGCTATCTAAGTAACTGTCTGTTGATAGTTATTTCCCCTAACTTGTGAACTCTTCCTGCCTCTTTGGTATACTAATCATTTCTTGTAAGGTAGCCTTTGAATAAAGACATAATACTGTTCTTTATACAACCTGCTCTCATTCTTTCTCTCTTTTGGACTCCACATTTCACTCAGGAACAAAATCAGGATGAACAGTAATTGAACTAGCTGATGCCTTCCCTTATAATTGCCCCGGCTAGTTCACTAGTTTTCAATATTTTCTCACTTTCAAATTCCATCCTTCTGATTTGTTGAAAATAATATTGAGAAGTTTATTTCTCAAGCCTTTTTCCCAGACATTTTTTTAATTATCCTGCTCCAGATACAGTGCTGCTTGAGTTAGACTCAGAAACAAGGCTTATTAAAAATGTCACATTCAGAACACCACATTGGTTAGAAATGTCTTTGCTCTAGGTCAGTGGTTCCCAGTGTGGCACACCACATAGGTGTGGCAGAAGAGGATAGAGGCAGAATGATTGAAAGATAATTGAAGATTTAGAAACAGTTTTAAAAAAATTCATATATCAAAAATAAATATGATTTCAAAATTTAAAATATTATTATGGATTACTTGCAATTGCATGCATGAGTTCTAGTATGAATAGCTATAAATAATTGACTGATTTTGTCACTGATATTTTTGCATGATATAAAGTATTAGGAATATAGTAACTAGGGTCTGCAAATTGGAGGAGAGAGTTATCAATGATAATGTTCTGACTTTGAAATTGAAGTTATCTCCCTTTAATCTTTTCTCTGTATTTTATTTTTAAATATACTTTTTCATCACAAAATTTGGTGAGTTGCAAGCAAATTTTCATTTTGAAAATGCAGCCCAGAGAAAAAAAAAATGTTTGGGAACCACTGCTCTAGTTAGTGGAAAAGGACAGGTGGTCATACTTTTTTTTCACAGATTTTTTATACCTCACTTACATACACAGTAAAATTCACTTTACTCTTCAGTGTTTTTTTTTTAATTCTTTTATCTAATTTTATTTACGTTTCTTTTTCCACAATGTTTTTAACTAGTCTTCTCCAGCAATCTTTATATGAAAGTCTCGTGTTAAGTGAATTGCTGAAGAATTTGGCTGATAATTTAGTTTGTGGTCATCTTCATGGATTCTTGGTTGTCTTGCAGTAATTGTGCCACATTTTTTGAATTTTTTTTTAACAAAGGAAAAAGAAAGAAAAATCTCTGGACATTGAGTATAGAGAAACAAAATTAGGATATATAATAAATATTTAGAACATAATAAGCAAGTAAACTATCCTAATTGTTAACTGCTTTTTCATTACTTAATTTCTTTTTGAATGTCTACTAATTAAATAAAAAATAACATTCATTTCAAACATAGTCTCAATGTTCCATAAATACCTTTAAGATGCAAATGCCTGAAAGCAGTTTCACTAAAAATGAAATAAAATTTAGTGTCCTTACATTTGCAGTTTTAATCAACATTTTATTATTCAAAATATATTTCTAAACAATCAATGGATTTATTTTTAATCCAACATTTTTATTCCTTTAAACATTATTATTAGTGAATGCCCACATTTGAAGTAGATGCCCAGTTTTTTATTTTAAATTGTATCACACAAATGATCTCTGCATTTGAGAAATCTTAATAAAGAAAATGTCTTTGGGGAACAAGTTGAATCTGCATCTACTTTTGTAGGGATGAAAAGAGGGTTTCTCCTACAAAGGGCATACAAGTTCAAACCCTGCCAAATAGCACATTTTCTTTATTAAAATTTCTTGAGTGCATAGACTGATAGATGCAATACAGAGTGTAAAATAAAAATGGGGCATCTATTTCAAATATGGTTATACACTAAAATGACATTTGTAATAATACATGTATATCTCTAAACAAGTTTGATTAAAAATAACTAGAAAAGTCTACCAGTTTAATTTTTTTTATATTTTTCTAATAATGTGTTGTGTATTGTGAGCAATATTATAGATGAAAGCTAATACAGACCTTATTGGAAAAAATAGACAAACTTTATCATTCCTTTTTAATCAAGCTTGATTTGCCTTTATAAAGTCTACAAGAGGATGAAATGTGCCAGTAAATAAAAGTTTTCCTTGTCTTTATACATATTGTCTTTTTACAGATATATTTATACCTATATATATATATATATATATATATATATATATATATATATATATATATATATATATATATATATGTGTGTGTGTGTGTGTGTGTGTGAAAAGTGTATATAAATATAAATAAATATATATATGTATAATAATTTTATATATTATATGCATGGTACTTATTAGAAAGCGCTCAAGCGTGAAACCCAGGGTCACAAACTCACATCTATCAACCAAAAATATATATATATATATATATATATATATATATATATATATATATATATAATCTTTTACATATCTTTTAAAAAAATTTTTTTCAATAATATGCGAATTATTCAACAAGTATATATTTTGAAATCTGATCTTTTTATAAAATGCTAATTTGCCAGTTAGTAAGAACGATTTTTATATTTTATGCAAATTTTAATTTTGATTATTATCAAAACATAGGTTGACTAATCTGATTTTAGTATTGCGTTAGACGCGCTTATCTCCCTTTCCGGAAAAGGTCCCGCAGAAAATGAAATAATTCTCATAAAATCTGAACTTCTTTATACATGAAATATAAGATCCCACTTTAAACTTCGACCTTGTGTCATATTCTGTACGAGTGGGTGTACAGATAAATACCTAAATATACATATTAAATATGAATTATTCGCGAAATATTAATGAAATAAATTACTTAATAATTCACAAAGTTTTGAAAGCATTTAGGATCATAATGAAGATAGAAATATTGGAAAGTTATTTCCCTCCAGAAACACGTTGTTAAACATGGCGATTTTGCAAGGAAGTAGTATTTTTGGTTGTAAGGGACATTACGATAAAATGGTTGTTGTTGGGTAAGTATAGTTCGTTTTTCTTTTTCTTTTTTTAAACATTGAAACTATGGAAAGCGGACTTCGATGTCTTAATAATATTGTTTATTGTTTTTTCCCCCCGAAATTAAATTATGAGAAGACCACAAAATAATGTCAGGGTGTGTCTGATCGGACATTGAAAGAAAGGACGAACGTAGATTTTTCGTTGCATTTTACAAGTTTAAGATTATTTTAAGTGTTGACTTATTAATGGATTGTATATCAGGGACTGATTCATTTAAGTAAACGATGTAGAATGATTACATATAAAATAAACTTCCAAAACATCGCATTTTCATTTATTTTTTAATGACCTATTCAAATGTTGCTACAAATGTCGATTACTACTATTGACTTAATTTAAAAATGTAATCTTCATTGATTCTGTTTGTTCAAAATAAATAATTCAAAATATGAATATTACTGGATGTTTGTCATGAAATGATGTGCAATGTCGTAGAGACATTTCTCGTCTTTTCTATTGTAAAAATGAAAGGCGCTACTTTGAAGATTAAGAAGAAAGAATTTAAAAATGTCATTTTTTATACCAAAGCTTTCATTGGGTTTTTACGACCTGACATAAAAAATAACGCAGAATATTTATTGAAGTTTTAAATTTATTATTGAAATTATTTTAAAAAATCAATTAATAGAAAATGGTTTAAAATTATCATTTGTAGATAATAAATATTTTGAAATGACATTTTTGACTGCTTTAAAAAATAAAATGGGATTCAGTATTGTAAATAAATTAATGTATTTGATTGAAAACTTTGAATCCTTCATTGTATGTTTCCAATTTAATTCTAATACAATTTTTTATCGTTCACTACGAAGAAGAAACATAACTTTTTTATATGTAATCAATTTGGTGTAAGAATTATTTTTTTTCACCAATCAACATTAAAAATATTGTTTTTGTATCTTTAAAATATTAAGAATATAGCAACCCTTCTTTTATTCAAAATAAAAAAAAATGTTTAAAAGTTTATAAACATTTCTATTTATTTTATTTAATTACTTTTCTTTTGTAAAAATATATATGAATTCTAGAAAAGTTGTCATTAAAAAGATTATTGGAATTAATAAAACCAAAATAAATGTATTTTTACAAAATTTTATTCTCCCCCTTTTTAATCAATGAATCGATTTGCTAGTAATAAATAAAAAAAAAGTTTTTCTGTCAATGTAAAATCAAAATGATTTTTTAATAAGATCACATTTGACTTTGAGTTTCCATTTTTGTCACATGAATATGAAAAAAGTATTATCAATGGTTTTAGTTATTTACTAAGCTTAGTTCTGTCTGACACAAGAGCATCTATTAAAGATGACTCACTGTCACTACTAGTCTTGTACTAACCCTTCTCTCACAGAGAGCTACTTAGAATTGATGGTTGTAATGAGGACATTTTTTGTGATCTTGTACAGAGTGTAAATAAATCCTGAATATTTTAAACTGATTAATAATGTATTTGGTTGTACATTTCCACAAAAATGTAAAAAGATTATTCATGTCTTCTTCCGTTTTAAAGTTTTGATTGTTTCATTCATACTTTTAGAATTATTGTCTTAAAAGTTTGACTATTTATTTTAAGATGTTAATATTATTTTTAAATATATAGTATGGCTTTACTAATTGTGTTAGTATGTAAATAGATACATTTATTTTAATTGAAGATAAGTGATCAACATTGTCTTTTTCTAATAAAAATATTTTATTGCATCTTAAGAAAATTAATTTTCTAGAACGTTAACAAAACTAAAAAGAAATGCAGATTGGAAACACTAAGTCTTATACTGAACTTCAAATAATTATCAATGATTGAAAATTCTTGTATAACAATATTTTATATAGAACAGCATTCATTTATAACAAACAATCTAGTGAGACTTTAATTTTGCCTATGTTTACTTTCACGTTGGAATTATAAAATCTCAATAAATGATTATCTCCCTTGATAAAATAGCTTGTGAATTATATATTTATTTTTAAAAGGTTCAATTGGCAGTTAATATCCACTTGAAATTACTGAAAATGTTGATTATTTCAAAAACAATTTGATATGAATGTGACAGTAAAAAACTGTAAGCCATATTACTAATTTTTTGCTTTTGAAATATGAAGTGTGATAGAATGAATATGCAATGTCAGTTCATTTCATTAAAAATAAAAATTAAAAATAGCTTGAAACTATGTGTGATTATCTTTCCAGATTGTAAAGCTATAAAAGGCAAGTGAAGAAATATGTAGATAAAAGAGAAAGCAAAAGGTAAGTGTGCTCACACACTTTGATCTGCTTTCTATTCCAGTTGCTTTGGAAACCACCAGCTGTGACATCTTCCGATGAAAAACTGGCCATGAAATGAGGAGGAAAAAGGAACCCCATATGAAAATCTCTTCCAAACCATAAATTGTGAAATTTTATATCCTTTAGAATGAAAATGATGTACACAGACAAAAAACATGTTTATATTACATTGTGTCCTCTTCGAACCATGAAACAAAACATATAGTACAAAACTGATGAAAGCAGTGCAATTTATTTTCTCTTTAATGAAACTACATTTAGTCTAAGTAATAGAAAGGGCCTCAGCAAAAAAACAAAACAAAATCATTCAGTATTGTCTTAGAAAACTTTCATTTTATAATTCTGTCTTCAACAAAATCTCATATTGTACTGTCTTGTAATTCATTTGGATCATACACCGGATTCATTGTAAAAGGAGGTGAAATTTTGCTTGCATCATCAAATAAGGTTTCCTAAAAAATAAGTAGGTTAAAAAGTTAGAATAGAATTTAGCACAAATAAGAAATTAAACAAATTAAATGAAAAATATTTCTTTTTATAGTTATGAAAGTTTTATAGTCATATTTTTATTTTGTTTAACTAATTAAGAATACTATCTTACTGATTACTAGTATAAAATTTTTTGACAAAATCAGATGTAATAGGATTTACTAAATTATAACATTTCTATAGATAAGGGTTTTTCAGAATTATTACCAAAATGACAAACCATATTATGATATAAAAGCAAAGTATAATATTCAACAGAGCATAAAACAATAATACTACTAGGTTTAAAAATCACAATATTATTTGACTTTTTAACTGATTGTAAACAATTTGCAGAAAACAAGTGTCCAAGTAGATATTTTAATCTATTATGAAGAAAACATCTGACATCTACAAGACATGTTGTATGTGAATGAGTGGATGTATGAAAGAATAATATTTCAGAACATCTGATGTTGTACAAGTAAGTATTAGAAAAAGAAAGAAAGCAATGTACTTGCTTGGTTTATATTTGAGCCAAAGAGAGGATTATCAAAACCACAAACATTGCTTGCCTCTCCAATTTGACTGTCATTTGTCAAGTAATCCAATTTTCCTGATTGCCGCTGATTAAAATATAAATATTAAGAACAAATGACAAATAGGTAAGTAAAGATAGTTTAATCATTCTTTTTTTTTTTTTGTTTTTATTCTTTTTTCCAGAATGATATATACAATTTAAGGTTACTGAGATATGAAAGAAGTTTCACTAAGACTTTCTGAAAAGTTCTTCCTGGAACTTCAAATCCTCAATGAAATACCTAATCAGGGAATATATGGCAATGAAATTGTCCCATTTTTTTCATCTAGTTTCACACCACTCATTAACCTTAAATTTTTATATCCTGGATTTTTTGCATTTATTTTCTATTTTTTAGCCAACTTTAAGTGAATATCTTATTAATGATTAATTTATTACTTGCAGTGTCCTGTGTGATATTGGCCTGGTTAAAAGAAACTTCATCAGGTAAAGTAAATATATAACTTTTTCTTTCTTTTTCAACTGAAAGCAAATTTACTGTTAGTGCTAGTTTTAACAAAGCAATAAATCTAAAATTATTGTGCTATACTAACTTAATGACATTTATAAAGAATATAAAAACAATGATGTGAACTGAATTAAATGTTATTAAAGAATCTTTCATAGTTTTCTTTTCTTTTTTTTTCTTTTTTTCAGATTAAAAATGGAATCCAACAGTTAACACCAGAATAAAACATGGGTTTTATTAAAATGAGCAGTGAATTATTTTAACTCTTGCTATAATAACAAACCCAAATCATAATTTGTTAAAAAAAATAAAAAAAATTAATAAATGTTTGAATTAAAACTATTTTGAAATTACATCAGAAGTTAAACCTTTAAAAATACTGATGGAAAATGTAATTTGATTGTATTGAATAATGTAGTATAGAAATAAATTGGGTTTCAAAATAAGAGATATATTGATATTTTGCTATTATTAATAGTGAAATGATAGTTTACTCACAGTTCTTGTTCCATACATTGGATTTTGAAAGCCTCCATCATTGTCTAAAGTAGCATTTGGAAGATCTTCCATTGGTACTGAATCTTGGTTTACAAATCTCTTATGGAGGTTGGCAACAATTTGATTTCGTCTTACATGATCAACAAAGTTACTTCTAAAAATAAATTAAAAAGTATTAATTAACATTTTAATCAAATCACAAATCCTGAAACTGCCTCTATTTTGGTCATTTGCAAGCAAAAATTGGAAACAAAAAGAAATTATAAAAAAGTTTATAATATTAAAAATTAAATTTATAAGAAAAAGAAAATAGCAATATTAACATTTGTTTTCATTAAAAGAAGTCGGCCCAATTATTTTAATCAATGTGACATGATTCTTCATTTGGATTAGATTATTTTTCTGAATAATTAATTTATAACTGAAATTAATTTCTCTTGTAATATAAAACCCAAATAAAATTCAGCAAATCTATTAAGTTTACTGCATATTTCTGCATGGATCATAACTGCTGACCATAAAGTGAAACATTGGTAAGGGCTATTCTTTAATTGCTGAATTTTCTTTATTCATGTTTTCCCAAATTTATTTAAAGTAATTCTGATTTATTTTTATTTTTATTTTGCAGGTTTCATTTGTTAAAAAGAATATAGAGCAACATTTAGACATGTGAATATTTAGAGAAACATTCTATTCATTAATATTAGGTTTATTTCAGATTTGCTCACATACAGCAACATTTTATCTTTTGCTGATTTAAAAAAAAAAAAAGAAAAAAAAGAGAGAAAAAGAAAAGGAAACCTAAAAATAATAAAATCACATCACTATCAGTGATGGACTCACATATTCCCTCTCCTGTAGAGGATGAACACCAAAATAATCAACACTTGTAATGCCAAGCCTCCGAGAATTATTTCCAGGATTCCAATGTCTGTTAAGCCAGAAGCTAGATAATCAATGACAAAAACAAGACTTGTAAGTTTAAATATTATGTAACAATATCTATTCATATTTTTCATGGTCTGTTTCTTGTAAGGAAAAAAAAAAAAAAAAAAAAAAAAAAAAAAAAGGAAAGAAAGAAAAAAGGAAAGAGAAAAAAGGAAAAAAAATTTAAAAAATACAAACACACATGCAAACAAAACAGGGACAAACATTAGATTATTTATTTTGTATACAATTGATTGACAGGATGCTGGCAAATGTAAGTATAACTGTTGCAGTGTCAAGAAACTGAAGAATGCACTTCCTGGAGGAACATTATGAGGTAAACTGAGTTCTTCTTTATCTTTTAATATTACCTCCATCAATACTAACAAAGTACATTATTAATACAGTTTTTATTTATTTCAGGTGCCTTACATTGAAAAACAAGGAAAATACTTCCATTAAAATAAAAAAAAGGTAAAATAACTAAAACTTTTACCACAAATTATTTCTTGCTTTTATTTAGAATATATATATGAAGAGTAAAAGAAATATTTTAGAAAGTGTATATCATAAATTATAATTGTGGATCCAAATATGATTGTCAGATAACCTGTGCTTAATTGACTAGCTACAATTCTAATAAAACCATTTTTAAAGAGGGCAAAAAAGAATGAAACCACCCTAAAAGATGGTGAATTTTCAGCAATACTCACATGAGCATTAAAAAAAAAAAAAAAATACAAAAAAGGTAACAGAAAAAGAAACAAGATATGGTTTAACCTGCCATACAACAAAAATGGAAAAACAAATGGAGAAAATATTCATTAAACTCATGCACATCTCTAAGCATCCCTCCAAGATATATTCAATAGAAACACAGTAAAAATTAACTACAGTTGCACTGAGAACATGACAAATAATAAAAAAGCACTGCAGAAAAATAACAATCAAACCAGCTGCACAAATCAAATGCACTTGTAACTGCAAAGCAAAGGACAAATATATTTCACTCATTTTCATGCCAATGTATAAGCAATTTAGTCAATACAATAAAATATATAAATACATATACAATACAAAGATTTTTTTCTGTCTGTTCTAGCGTGATTGTTCCCAACACAACACATGCCCTTTTGTATCTGCTTGTAATAATTGTAAACTTGACCTCAACTAAGCTGAGTCTATTTGCTGATAGAATGAGGCACCATAGATCCTCTAACAAGCTTGGGTCTTGTGATTACTGGCAACTCTGTAATGGTGGTGTTCTATCACTCCTCTTCACTCAATTTCAGGTGTTAACATCTACTCCTGACTTATCTGGTGTAGTATCTTTATCTGACTTTCCACTTAGAACAGAGTCTCTATTGAGTGATAAGCATATAACTCCATCCATGGTTTCTGGTATCATTTTTAAAACAGATCCTCACAAATCATGTAGTCCTCTTCTATAGTTCCAGTCTTTAAGAACTGATTGAATTGTCTGATCCTTCTATTAGTCTACCTATTTTTGGCAAAGTACTAGAGGTTCTAATCAACACTGAATCAGCAAACATCTCACATTGCAGGGTCATCTTTCAAATAAGAAATACAGCTTTCATTTCTCTAAGTCAACTGCAGGTGCATTAACAATTATTGCCAAAAGAGTTTATCAAGCTTTAGATAAGAATCATGAAGCTCAGACTGTTGCTTTGGATATCTCAAAGGCATCTGACAGCAAGTTGAAAGGTTATAGTATTTCTGGATGAATTTTTGAACTGATCCAGTCTTTCAGTCAAATTGTGAAATAAAAGTTGTCTTGAATGGGCACTCTTCATTAATGCAGGTGTCTCCCAGGGCTCTATGGTTGGTCTTACATTGTTCCTAATTTAAATCAACAACGTACCTAATGTTATTATTACTTTGTATCTACGCTGATGACAACTCTTTACTATTGTCTTAATAGTAAGTCTGATCAGTTCGATAAGGTCAAATTGGCAGCTGATCTAAAAAATTATCTACAATCTTTTGTTGATTGGGGCAAGGAATGGCCTGTTGATTTTAACACCTGCTAAACAAAACTGTTTTATTTTAATGATCTCAGAGAAGCCTTTTTTGCCTTCCATTAGTATGGTTGATGCTAATGTCTAGGAGAGTGTCTCACTGTCTTCTCAGGCTAAATTTTTTTGGTGACATGAAGTGGAAAGATTATATTGAATCAACTGCTAGGAAATTTGATTCACAGTATCATACTAGATGATTTTTCTTGCCCAAATCTATCTTACACATTAATAAGCCAACCATTTGTTCATACATTGAATATTGATGCCACATCTGGTCTGGTGCTTCTGCTATACATTTAGAGATTTGTGATAAAATTCAAAGAAGAATCTGCAGTGTCATTGGTCTTGACTCAACATTTTGGCTTCAGTCACTTTCCCATCACTGTAACTTAGCTTTTCTGTGCCTTTTTCTATAAATACTTTCATGGTAATTATTCTGATGAGCTTTGCTCTTTGCTACAGTTTTCACCTGGCATCTTGGCTTCAGTCACTTATAACATAGCTTCCATGCGCCTTTTTTTAAAAATATTTCCATGGTAATTATTCTGATGAACTTTCCTCTATAGTACTTTATTTATGAATTTAAGTGCAGTACTAGATTGTTGGCAAGATCTTTTTGCAGTTAGAATAGCTAGATGTCACCGTAAGTTCTATGCTAACAGTTTCTTCTCCTGCACTTCTTGCTTCCTAGTCAACTTTGATCTTTAAAAATTTAAATGCAATGTCAATTGTTATCTTCTGTTCTCTTAATTTGTTTTTTTTTTTATTGTTCTCCCTCCTTAATAGCTTCTTTTTTCACATATTATCTCACATCCACTAACTCCACTGAGTTTTAATGGCTTTTTGCCTTGTTTAGGGTAAAATATTAAAAACAAAGTAACAAATGGCAATTGCTTGCAAAACAATATAATATACCAAGCCACTGTAAAATAGCAGATAATGAAGAAAAAAGAGTAACCGAAGGACCTTGGAAACAGAAACTACACACACAAAACATCCTTTAAAAATAGTAAATATGCAAACAGCACAACCCTTTTTAAACATATATAGAAAATTAAAAACAAAAAAAAATATCATGGAAATATGAAACACAGCATCAGCCTACAACAATTATATTACTTAATAATCGAGACCTAAAAACGAATACCTTGTAAAATACCACTATGATAAATGCAAATATATGCATAATGTACACTGTAGATAATGCAACATACTTTAGACTAAACAAATGATAACCCCATAAAATAAACAAATTAACACTCTATGCATGCACACAGAAACACAAGTAAATATAATAACAATCAACAAAAGATAATTAAGTAATCATTAAAAATGTTTAAAAAGTTAAACATATACACTAGCTACAAACAGCAGCATTCAGATCCACAATTATTTCTACTCAATAGCCTCTAGAATAGTTTGGAATGTATCCATTAACACCTACCCAATAACCACTAGGATAATAAAATAAACCTCACTGCCCATGATACACCATTGACCAGCATTTACAAATAGTTAAGCCAACACACAACACATGGCCTGAACATTGTATTCAACCATGAAACAGTGCCAATGCTTGGTATTGACCTTAGTCCACTTTGCAGGCATAATTTTCTGAAAAAGGAATCAAAACTGATAATTTCAGGGAAAAAATAGCCATGCATAAATTTTTGCCCCTCCCTCCAAGAAATTGATTTTGAACTGAAGTTGCTAGGAAAAAAATCTTTGTAGACTGACTGGTCATTAAATTTTTCTATGCTCACAACTGTGAGCTTGTTATGCACACAAAATCTTTAAGAGCATTTTCTAACTTGTATTTGTTTCTGGGCACTGAACAAGACAGAAGTTTGTCTAGTGCAAATTTCTTTTCCTTCAGAAAACTTGAAACCAGCAACTCATTATCCTTGAACCAATCTTGATATTCTTAATGTGTGTACACACACAGACATGTGTGTGTATATATATATATATAGAGAGAGAGAGAGAGAAAAAACATTCCCTGTCAAGTCAACCAGCAATTTTTCAAATTGACACACCACTGCTCATATTTTTACAGTAGTCAAATACACTAAACAGAAAAGTATATTCCAAGTTATAGCTTCTCAAAAGGACTGGAACATTTTTCATTTCAATTCAAAATTTAAGGACTAGACAACAATACATCTCAAGGATCATTGAATTACATATTCCAAAGGCCTTTGACAAAGTGTGGCATAGAGAGTTGCTGCAAAAGCTCTCCCACTATGGAATCACTGGGAGAGTTTTTTTCAATTTTCAAGTCCTTCCCAATGAGTAGGTCCTTGAAGCTAGTTGTTAATGGCCAGTCTGTCAAGGCCCAAGTGATCAACACAGGCATCAAGGCTCACTTCTCAGCCTAACTCTTTCTACTTTACATTAATTATCTGACTAAAAGCATAGTCTGATCTTTTGTGAATTTCTGATGATGATGAAACAATGGCATATTGGTGCACCTCCCAAATCCTAGATGACCAGAGCTTGGCAGTTGATCTCTCTACCCTAACTCTAACAGCTCAGTAGAGAGAGTGAACATTATTTTAAAAAGTGGGTGTTCAGGTTAGGCAAAATAATATACAGAAGTATCAATATTTGTTAGTGCACCTTTTAATCAAATATCATTTAACTTTAGAACCAAGTTTGAAATTGGCTGAAGAAACAATGGCTTTAAGAGTTTTAGAACCTAAGAAATAAAGAAAAAAAATTTGATTAGAAAAGCCCTTGAGCTTGGGAAGTAGCAATTTTTTTATTTTTTTTTATTTTAAGGGAAAGCTTTCTCACTGAACTTTCAAATTAGAAAAAAGTAACTGTGTTGCAATGCAGTGAAAACTAAAATGTTTTTTTTCTGGGCAATCACTGGTTTGTCTTTGAAAAAAAAAATGTAATAATTAGCAAATTGCATATGATACCTTCATAGATTATGCTGTAAAAAAAAAAAAAAATCAGCATATTTTGGTAAAATTTCTATGCATAAACATATACTTTTGATAAGGGCCATTTATGTTAAAGGTTTAATATATCTCAAACTCAAGTGATATTTTATTCAATTTTATTGACTGGGCTCTACTAATAGGAACTAATTAGATATGTTTCTTTATGTGGATTCAGTTATAAAGTAATTTTTAGTTTGTTTTTTTTTTCTACATGATAGAAAATATATTTAAGATAGAAAATAAGCTAACTAATGTGAAGAAAAAATATTTACAGTTTTATGCAGATCATCATCAGTACATACTGTCTACCTAAATGGGATGATATAGTGTGGCAGGGTTACTTTGGTAAAGATTTTGTGAAAAGGAGACATGTTATTATTATATGATTAGCAGTAAGTTTTCAACATGCCTTTGAGGATGCATGAATTTGTAAGTGACATCTGCTTCCTCAGAGTTTATTTAAAAAATGAGAGCCAACACCAATAACTTACATTTACAGACGATGTAGTCCATTGGCTTCAATGACAACATCATCCTCTGTATATGTTCATCATCAGGAACATTTCAGAAGGTTTGTGTGGTGGAAAACATTGACTCCTCACTTGAATCTTGTTTCAGGTATAAAAGGGATGACAGTTGTGTGTACCTGGAACAGTATTTCCCCAGCAGGATGTACTGTACACAGACCCCTTGTTCAAGTATAATCTTGTATTTTGTCTTGAACCATATAATGGTAATTCTCAGCATTTTGAAATCATTAAGAATTATACAGGATACATAATTCATCTCCGCCATCCAAAAATATGTCCCCAAATGAGGACTACCATGAGGCTATGCACCTGACCATTTAAAGCCCGTTGAAGGGATCCATTTTCATTTTCACGGTCAAACTGAAATGTTTATGAAATAGTTTTATGATGATTCATTTTATGAAAACAAAATCTCGATTTTTATAACAAGTTGTTCAATTCTTAAAAATTCTCTTATTGAAAATTGCACAGAACTTTAATCTAAGGCTTTCACATTGATATAATTATTATACACAATAAAGCTTCATTCAACTTTATGGTCTCTTATTTATAGATAAAAGGCAGTTTATTAAGGCAAAGTTTCATACAAATACACAAGTATGAAATAAAAATGATGATGATTAAAATTAATTATGGACTTCACATTATGCAAGTTGATAGCTTTGTGTTTTTCCTAAATTCTTACCCTAGTTGTTATGGAAATCTGATTACTTTTTGCTGCAATACACCACAGTTACATTTTTACCAACTCTGAAAATATGTTGTGACAGAACCCATAAATTAAATCATTCTATGCCAAAGGGCATTTTCTCTTAGGTTGGAAACTCTATAAAAGTGTGCAAATTTTCAAGTCATTTGAATTAAAATTCATTGAGTTATTATATTTTCAAAATGTGATACCATGTTGCGAAATGGAAAAATCATCAGATGTATTGAAAATGGTGTTCTTGTGAATATCTAGAGTAGGACTGCACAAAATAAAACCTAAAATTGGCCCACAAGAGGTTTTCAAAATAGTGATGTTTTTTTTTTTTTTTTATTGTGTTCATCAGAATAGATTCAGCAACTAATCAGTTTTGTGGAAACATGACTTTATTCAACCAATATCTCATTGCCTTTGTAACTAATTAATCTTTCTGAATCTATACAAAAGAAAGAATTTTTTCACTTTCCATCTTTTTCTAAATCATTGACATTGAAAATCCTATTCAGCAGTTTCATCCAGAATAGATTATCACATTCAGGTTTGCAGGACTGTACCAATGTGAAGAAACCCTTTCAAAACTTCTGTATAATTAATGGAAATCAGTGAGTAGGGACACAAAGAGCTGGTATTTTATCTCCTTCATTTGAAGAAGGTGTATATGTGCAATAGGGGAAAAAAAAAAACAAAACAAAAAAAAACATAAACTTCATATTTTGATGTAAGCCATTGCTGGAATATATATTTAGTTGAATTGATGTGAGTTTGTGGCCCTGGGTTTCATGCTCTCTGCGACCGTCAGACAAACTCACATCAATGCAACTAAATATTCTAGCCTTATCAGTGGTATTGAGTGCTTTCCAATAAGTACCATGCATATAAATAATATATATAAAAATTGCACACACACATTACATACACATATTACAGTTTTTTGCAGATCATCATCTGTACATACTGTCTACCTAAATGGGATGATATAGTGTGGCAGGGTTACACACACATATACATATATATAAAGAAATAAATCTGTGTGTCTGCAATTGTATTTATCTTCAAATATGGACAGTGTAGATGTAATATTTTAGTCTTGCTATGGTCCTACATTCTCTTGTGCTGATGTGACAACATTTGGAGCTTGTTGCAGTAGTTGTTAGAGTAATATTTTGCTGAACTTTCATACATTGTATTAGACCATCAAATGAAATATATTATCTACACTCATTTCAAGTAGAAGTGCCACTTAATATGTAGTGAATGATTTTTGAGGCCTGCCCTACTTAGACATGACCATATTCATTACATGTCAGATCAAATTTCAGGTAAATTAATATAAAGGTCCTTAGAAACATCTCGAGTTCATGCTGAACATGATTGTATTGAAGGTCTCTCTTTACCATTGAACATTGCTTTCCTTCAGGATGAATATTCAAGAGTTAGGTTTTGCCAGTCATTTTACATGATGTTTATCTTCTGCATTGTGCCTCAATTTTGTTTTTTTCACTGGTCTTTTTTCCCTCTGTCAACTCTCTGTACAGAGACTGTACTATTGTCATTCATCCTAACTGGTGCCAAAGTACCAGAGGCTCTATACTAGTAGACAAGATATCAACATCACTCACATACATTTCCCACCGCATACCTTGTATACAGCAGAGACACTGATGAAATCACTCTGGCCTTTTCATATATTTCCAATAAGTGATCCCTGGTGTCACATGTAAACAACAATGAAGGCACAAACATAAGTATTGTAAACCTTCAACTTTGTCTCAATTGCAGTATTGGCCAAAATATACCAACATTCCCCACATCACCCTGTAATTTCTGACCATACTAACATAAATGCTTGGCTTAGAATAGATACTTTATTTAGAACAGGTTGGGATATTATGGAGCTGTTTTTCAGGATAATTGTTAGATGCAATGTGCTTGCATGCCACCAAAGAAGAAATCTCTAAGATGTTTGCCTGTTTCACTCTAGGAGTGAACAAGATTACAATCATCAGCAAACAGCATTAGTAATTCTCACATATTAGTAATGACAATAGATTTGTTTTACGAACAAACTCTCTTATATTCAACATCTCGCCAATTATTCAAAAGATGTTTTTCATGGCTCAACTTTTCTTTTAAATGAATGTTTTTTTTCTGTCAGAAAAATGTAAATATTGCTTAAATGTTATACACATTTAGAATTAAGTTCTGATTATATTTTACTTGATTTTGATACATATCTATGCACATTAAATATACATTTTTAAATGTTACTTGTCTATTGCATTCAATGAAACATGTATACAAGAATGATTCATTCTCAAAACAAGGGGATGCTGAAAAGTTCTTGTCCTTTCCAAATTTATTCTGGAGTTCATTCTTGGTCAAACTGAGAATTTCAGAATCCTTCATTGATATGAGATTTACAAAATAACTTTAAAAACTTATTTATACTTTGTGTTAATATAGAAAGTTTATCTCCCATTTTAAAGTAAAATGAAAACAAAATCTATGATATCCTGTAATTGATTTCAGTATCAGAATTAAAAAATTAAAATTTTACTTATGAATATAGCTGCATTTTTCTTAATATACAAGTTTTTATTAGTCTAGTACTGTTTCGCTTGATAAATTTTCATAATTTATTAAAAATGTGTGGTCAACAAACTTTCTCATAATATTCTTTTTCTTTCTTTTTCAGAGTTAAATAATGACTAAAGACAAACTCACCTGTTGAACTTTTGCTTTTGGTGCTGTTGATTGATTTTAAATGATTTTTTATAGTTGAACCTTTGACCACTTTAGAAGTTGTTACAACTGAAGTCCCTGTTTTTTTTGTTGTGGTTGACAACAATGTTGGTGGCAATGTAGATATTTTGCTTTTATCAGCTCCAGATATTTTTATTTCCACTTCTGAAAAAATATATTTGTGGCTGCCTCTCTTTATATCTACAAAAAAAAATTATAAGTAGAAAAAGTAATGTAATATTTATGATTTATATTTAACCAATATTGCAACTTTTGAATATCAATCACTTAAGACAATAAAATACTACCACACCTTTTGTCTTTACCTTGTATATGACAGCTCCAATAGGCCATTTTAAATATTTGACAATTTTTATACAAACATTTTAACCTATTGGAGCATTAATGTGTTGTGATTATTTCCTCTTGAGTGACAAGTGTATGTCAATTTTGTATGTATGTATGAATGTGTGTGTACATATATACATGTTGTAGATGTCAGCTGCAATGGGATAATGTTAGTTTTAAAGTTATTTTCTACCTACAAATATATTCCTATATTTTCCTAAGAAAAAAATATCCCTGTACATTTTTCAGATAGTTCATATAAAATACAAGTTGAATCAAGAATAAGTATTTAATATTTTTCAAGGGCTGAAACTACCGATTATTTATTGACTGAAAATTTGCATTTAGCTGAGTGGTTTTATTCATGTGAGTAATATATGAAACAGGGATAACTAGACACTCATACAAATATACAGATCCTCATTAAAGTAATATGTAAGTGTACATTCAAAATTGGTTTTTTATAAGCCTTCTTGGTTAAAGAGAAAAATATTGTTGTAATTCATATTTTAACCTATGACCATATTTAATATTTATTAAAAGAATCAAAAATACTTTATAAGAAAAGTTCCTAAATTAATACTTCAATTACAAGCAGTAGTAATAAATTAGTAGATCAGTTTAAGTAATAAAAAAACAAAACAAATTTCCAATGGTAAACAGATTAAAAGTAGCCAGCTTATAAAACTTGCAAATTATTTTGATATACTTTCTAAATTTCAAGCCAAAATTATTCTTTTAAAAATTATTTTATTAAATATTGTATAATTTTTTTTCAATGAAATAGCTTTATCTTTTTTTCTTACTTTTAGCTACAAAAATTACAAATTTAATCAGGTTTTAAATTATTCAATTAACAAAAATAATCATTGATACTGAGAATATTTGCAATTTAAAATATTTAATTTTCTGCCAAGACTTTAATGAATAGATATAATGGCTAAAATATTTTAGTGGAATCAAATCAGTTAATTTCAATGAAAACATTTAGATTGGACAGCAAGTAATTTGTATTATAGAAATAAATAATTCCCTCATTTAAAATATAAATTCTTATTTATTTACACAAAACATTTACTTTTAAGTAGTGAGATAAGGTTTTGTTAAAAATATATTTAACTGTATATTAATAGTTTTATTTTAGAAAACTCTTCCATTTAATAAGAGAAAAAACTTAATACTTCCAAAAGGTTAACTGATTTTAAAGTTCAGATATGGGGAAAAAGTTAATTCTGTTAAATGTGAAACATTTCAAAATACAAATTAAGAAATTTAACCTTTCTTTTACAGCTTAAAATAGCAGTTTTTGTTATTTTTCTTCTGATGAAAAAAACTGATATGTTCTTAATCTATTTCCTTTTCCTTATAAACTGAATACACTGGTATTCAAAATATCCTTTGTTTTCCTTAAAATCAACAAAAAATAAGAGTTCTCTTTCCTTCCTGTAAAACCTTGTTAGACTTGTTTTTAGTTTCTTAAAAATTTTGAATGTAAATGTTTTAACATATTTCATTCTTTTTTGGGGTGTGATTTGGAAGGTAAATGAATATTTAATCTTTTTTATCAAGCCTGGATAAATATGTATTTAAATCCGTTTCAATATAAAATGATACTTTCACCTGCCTTTCTTTTATACCTGGATAAACAGCTATTTTTCATTAGTCTTCTTGCCTATATTCCTTTTGTCTGCAAAACAGGTATCTTAAACAAGATGTTTTAAAACCTGACTAATTCATCCAGCAACCTTACACATGCACTCACACACAGGTATTTTCATCAGTCATTCCTTTCATAAATTGTGGTCAACAGCTATTTTCATCAGCAGTTCTTTTTAATATATCTTTGATATATGGCTATTTTCATCTACCTTTCTTTCCTTTGTATCTGTAAATCAGGTATACATTTGCTGGCTTATATAACCTGGTTAAACAATTATTTACATCCACCTTTGTTTTATTTTTATCTTTCTTTTAATAACTAGACAAACAAGTATTGTTGTCTCTTTTCTCTTCAAAAATCCTGGTTAACAGGTATTTTCATTAACCTTCATAGGTGTGTTTATCTCACATAAATTGTGAAAAGATTACTACAGATAGAAGAGTTAAACATGAAAAACAACCCAACATCAACTTTAGGAACAAACATTAAATATTTCCATAATAAAATAATATAAAAATAAAGTTAAAAAAAGAAAGAAAAATTAATAAGATAAAAACATTTTATAAAAAGGAAAAAAATCAAATCAAAATAATAAACTCAAGGATGAAAAATTATGTGAAGATGTGGAAATGTGATATTTGAAAATGATGTGGTACAAAAAGCAAAAGTCTTTAATAATGGCTGACAAGTACTGAAGACATTGGAAAATTTATATTTAAATATACACTAGAAACCAAGAAAATGATATGTAATATAGAAAAAATAATCCTTAAAGAACTTTTACTTTTCAACCTTTTTATGTACACACTGGCCATACAAAGATTTTCAACTGCCTGAATTTCTTTCATATCTTTAAAACAGCTACCTGAATCTGTCTTTTTTAAAATCATGATTAAATATGCTTGCCTTTCATCTTTTTATACCTGTATAAATTAGTAACATAATCTACCTGTCACTTCATAAATCCTGGTTAAACAGGTTTTTTTCATCTAACTTTCTTTTCTTTTTATCTGTCTATAAAATCTTTAATACCTGGATAAACAGGTATTTCCATGATTTCTTCATTTATACCTGTATAAATTGGTAACTTAATCTACCTGTCACTTCATAAATCCTGGTTGAACAGATATTTTCATATACCTTTTTCTTTTTGTCTGTCTACTATTAATACCTGGATAAGCAGGTAATTTTACCTTTCTTTCTTTTATACCTGTATAAATTGGTATCTTAATTCACCTGTTATTTTATAAATCCTGGTTAAACAGGTATTTTCATTTACCTTCCTCTCCATAAATTCTAGTAAACCTATTTTACTCAGCATTTCTTTCCTTCGGGTACATTAATCTTTCAGCTTATAAAAGCTAGTTAATCAATTATCCTCATCTTTTCATCTTCCTTTCTCATTATAAATCCTGGTTAAACAGGTATTTTCATTAGCATTTCTTTCCCTTTATATTTGTAAATCAGGTATATTAATCTGCTGATTTCTAAAACCTGATTAAATAATTTGATCTCCCTTTCCTTTCTTATCTTAATACCTGGATAAACAGGTATTATCACCTCACTTTCTCTTCATAAATCCTGGTAAACAGGTAATTTTTATCTACTTTTGTGTGAGTGTGTGCATATATAACAAACCCATAAGTTTCAATAAAAAAATAAAATCTAAAAATGCACCATCATTTTCTAAAAACTTTTGTCATAAGTGCTATTGGTACTATAGGAGGGTTGCTAGACATTGAGCAGCATTTAAAACAACCTATCAAATAGTGGCTAAACTATCTATGGTCAGTGGAATAATTTAGGCTTTATAGTTATATATGTAGCCAATGAAGTGATGACATGGCAATGTTGGGGAGAAGGTTGAATAAAAAAGAAATAAATAAAGCAAGACAATGATGAACCATCATTTTTTTTTAAAACCCTTTATGTCAATTACTATGATTTCTACTGGTACCATTAGTACTCGCAGCATGGTCGAGTTACTGGCGGCTAAAGTTTTCCCCACTGGTGAGCAGGTTGGTTAGACACCCAGTAAGATTAAAAACAGGACATGTCAAAAGTAGGTGAACTTTCTTAGCAGGTCAAGTGCTATCCAGCACACTGGAGTAGACAGAGCTCAATATCTATCTGCAACCAGAGCAGCATGGCTAGTCAGATGACTTCTTAAACAAAAGATAATGGTTAGTCTGGAGAATCAAACTTTTGTGTGTGCGTGTGTATATATATATAATCACACACACATTTTCAACTACCTCTTCTTTTATATATAAAACTTATTTTAATGTCATTTTTTAGAACCTAGTTAAATACTTACTTTCACTTTTCTTCCCTTTATACTGGTCTAAATTGGTATCTTAATCTGTCTTCCTAAAACAGGTATTTTTATCTACCTTCCTTTTCATAAATTATAGTAAACAGCTATATTCATCAGTATTTCTTCCCTTTATATCTGTAAATCAGGTATATTAATTTGCCAGCTTATAAAACCTGATTAAACAAATATTTTCATCTTTTACTACCTGGATAAACAGGTATCGTCACCTGCCTTTCTCTTCATAAATCCTGGTAGACAGGTATTTTATTTTCATCAGAGACGTATATCTCCACATGAACTATAAATATCAATAAATATAGAAATAATGAATAAAATGTAAAAATAAAACTAACTCAACAAAGAACATTCATTTACTAAAACCTTTGTCAAGTCCCACTGAGTGCTAATGGTACTGTGTAACCCAGTACTACCTGCCACCTGGTCATGTCACTGGCAACTAAATGGATCTCCCCAGGCTTTTCTGAAGAGTCAATGGCTGTCTAGCACAAATTAGTCCCCAGAGATATATGTGCAGTGATGATAAGGCATTGTTGGGCATAGGGGTTAACAGCCAGTCTAGAGGGTTAGAAAAATTCATTAAAATAAAATTAAATTTAAAAAAAAAAAATATAAATAAAAATCCATTAAAAATTAAGATGAATGATGATGATGTGAAGAAATTGACATATGAAAACTTTTTTTTATAATGGCTAGCAATACCTGAAATTGGACTATTTATATTTAAATATATACTAGAAACCAAGAAAAATGATTTGTAATATAACTTATTTTGGTCTTGCAACAAAACCTATATATAATCTCTGGAAATTAGTATTTTCAACTGCCTATTTTTTTATATCTTTAAAACTGCTATCTTAATCTCTCTGTTTATACCTGTATAAATTGGTATCTTGTTTCTTACTAAATCCTGGTTAAACAGGTATTTTTATTGACCTTTCTTTTCTTTTAATATCTGGATAAACATGTATTGTCACCTGTCTCTCTCATAAATCCTGGTTAAATAGGTATTTTAATCTACCTTTGTAGATGTCTGTCTTACTCAGTACATTAAACTATAAAATTCAACAAACCAATATTTTCTAAAAACCTATTTGTCAGGTCACTCTATGAGTGCTACTGATACCATGTAACCCAGTACTACCTGTCGCATGGTCGGGTCATCGGCGACTAAACTGATTCCCCCACTAGGCTTTTTCTGGTGAGGAGGGTGGCTAGACACCCAGCAGGATTAAAAACAAGACCTGTCAAAAGGCACATGAACCATCTTGTAAGGTCAATGGCCATCTAGCATCATAGGTTTGGCTGGGCACAATAATGAAGATGACAACATCATTCGGCAGAGGTTTGAAAAGTAAAGAAAATATAATGAAAGAAAAGAATGAAAAAATATAAAAAAAGGTAAAAAATATATACCCAATGATGAACTATCATGGAAAGATCCAGAAATTCAATATTTCAAAATGAAAAAGATATAAAACAAAAAGTAAAAGTATTTGATAATAGCTAGCAATAAATCCTTCAGACATATGACAACTTATATAGATTGGAATGAAAGAAAATGATCTGTAATATAGTAAAATATACATAACAGAAAAATTGTTGGCCCTTAACAAACCATATATATATATAATATATATGTGTGTGTGTGTGTGTGGTTAGTTTCAACTACCTACTTGTATATCTGTAAAACAGCCATCTTTGTTTTTTAAACCTCTTTAAGAAGTTATATTCACATTTTCTTCCTTCAAACATGTCTTATTCTACCTGTCTCTTTGTAAAACCTCATTAAATGGGTATTTCCATCTGCCTTTCTTTTCTTTTTGTTTGTCTTTTAATACCTGGATAAACAAGTATTTTTACCTTTCTATAATTTATACCTGTATAAATTGGTATCTTAATTTAGCTTTCCCTTCACAAATCCTGGTTAAACATATTTTCATCTACCTTCCTCTCTATAAATTGTGGTAAACATATTTTCCTCAGTATTTGTTCCCTTCAGGTATATTAATCTGCTGGCTTATAAAACTGGGTTAAACAATTATTCACATTTTTCTTTTCCTTTCATCTGCCTTCTAATACCTGGATAAACAAGTATTGTCACCTGCATTTCTCTTTACAAATCCTGGTTAAACAGGTATTTTCATCTACCTACTTCTTAAGTCATGGTAAACAGCTGTTTTCATCAGAATTTCTTTCTTTTATCAGTAAATCAGGTATATTAATCTGTCAGCTTGTAAATCCTGATTAAACAATTGTTTTTATGTACCTTTTGTCTTAATACCTGGATAAGCAGGAATTTTCTACCTTTATATGTATTTCTCTCTATATCTCATTGTGTGTGTGTGTGTGCATATAACAAACTTTAAATTAAAAAAAAATAAACCTAATGATGGACCATTATTTTTTTTAAATGTTTATATCTGGTCACTCTATGAGTGCTGCTAGTACCACCTAACCCAATACTGATGACCTGATGGTCATATCATCTGAAATTAAACTGTTTCCTCAGCAGGCTTTTATGATGAGGGTGGTGGCTACACACCCTGCAGAATTAAAAATAAGCTTTGTCAAAGGGTAGATGAATCTTCTTGCATAGTCAATGGCCATCTAGCACAATAAAGCAAATTGGCTTTAACAGTTCTATATGGTGCCAGTCCAGTAATACTGTGGATTATTGGGCAGTGTCTTCTAGACTCAATGGCTAATCCAGAGAGTTAAAAAAAAAAAAAAATGAAAATAATTTAAACACACAACCCAATGCTAAAACATTAAGTAAAGATGAGGAAACACAATATTTGAAAATTAATAAAACAGACATAGTACAATAAGCAAAGGTTTTTGATAATAACTGGGACATTGAATAATTTATATTTAAATATGTAATGAAAAGGAAGAACATGTTCAGTAATATAGGATATCCTTTGCAAAGAACTTCTGATCTTTAACTAAACTATTATATATATTTACAAAGATAGATATATGGCTATTTTCATTGTCTTTTTTTTATATCTGTAAAATTCATCTGCCTTTTTATTAAAAAAAAAAAAAAAACCTATTTAAACAGTTACATTCACCTTTCTATCCTTTAAACTTGACATCTTAATCTGTCTCTTTAAACAGGTACTTTAATCATAGTTCTCTTTACTCCTGTACAGATTTGTATATTAATCTACCTGTCCGTTTTAAAAAACCTGGTTAAACAGGTGCTTTCTCTTTTCTTCTCTTTAAACCTGCACAGATTTGTCTACCTGTCTCTTTATAAAATCTGGTTAAACAGGTGCTTTCTCTTTTCTTCTCTTTATACCTATAAATATTTGTATATTAATCTACCTGTCTCTTTGTAAAACCTGGTTAAACAGGTACTTTCTCGTTCATCATTTCTTCTCTTTACACCTGTATAGATTTGTATATTAATCTACTTGTCTGCTTGTAAAACATGTGCTTTCTCTTTTCTTCTCTTTATACCTGTACAGATTTGTATATTAATCTACCTGTCACTTTATAAAACCTGGTTAAACAGGCGCTTTCTCTTTTCTTCTCTTTACACCTGTACAGATTTGTATATTAATCTACCTGTCTCTTTATAAAACCTGTTTAAACAGGTGCTTTTTCCTTCTCTTTACACCTGTACAGATTTGTATACTAATCTACCTGTCTCTTTATAAAACCTGGTTAAACAGGCGCTTTCTCTTTTCTTCTCTTTACACCTGTACAGATTTGTATATTAATCTACCTGTCACTTTATAAAACCTGGTTAAACAGGCGCTTTCTCTTTTCTTCTCTTTACACCTGTACAGATTTTTATATTAATCTACCTGTCTCTTTATAAAACCTGGTTAAACAGGTGCTTTCTCTTTTTTTCTCTTTAAACCTGCACAGATTTTTATATTAATCTACCTGTATCTTTATAAAACCTGGTTAAACAGGTGCTTTCTCTTTTTTTCGCCTTACACCTGTACAGATTTTTATATTAATCTACCTGTCTCTTTATAAAACCTGGTTAAACAGGTGCTTTCTTGTTCATCATTTCTTCTCTTTACACCTGTACAGATTTATATATTAATCTACTTGTAAAACCTGGTTAAACAGGTGCTTTTTCCTTCTCTTTACACCTGTACAGATTTGTATATTAATCTACCTGTCTCTTTGTAAAACCTGGTTAAACAGGTGCTTCCTCCTTTCTTTTCTTTTCACCTGTACAGATTTGTATATTAATCTACCCGTCTCTTTATAAAACCTGGTTAAACAGGTGCTTTCTCTTTTCTTCTCTTTACACCTGTATAGATTTGTATATTAATCTGTCTCTTTATAAAACCTGGTTAAACAGGTGCTTTTTCCTTCTCTTTACACCTGTACAGATTTGTATATTAATCTACCCGTCTCTTTATAAAACCTGGTTAAACAGGTGCTTTCTCTTTTCTTCCCTTTACACCTGTACAGATTTGTATATTAATCTACTTGTCTCCTTGTAAAACCTGGTTAAACAGATGCTTTCTTCTTCTCTTTACACCCGTACATATTTGTATATTAATCTACCTGTCTCTTTATAAAACCTGGTTAAACAGGTGCTTTTCTCTTTTTCTCCTTACACCTGTACAGATTTTTATATTAATCTACCTGTCTCTTTATAAAAAAAACCTGGTTAAACAGGTGCTTTCTTTTTTCTCCTTACACCTGTACAG
The DNA here is from genome assembly GCA_903632075.3 of Acanthosepion pharaonis. Classification (NCBI taxonomy): domain Eukaryota; kingdom Metazoa; phylum Mollusca; class Cephalopoda; order Sepiida; family Sepiidae; genus Acanthosepion; species Acanthosepion pharaonis. The sequence continues at coordinate 230,184 of CAHIKZ030001284.1, forward strand.
ATTTTTTATATTAATCTACCTGTCTCTTTATGAAACCTGGTTAAACAGGTGCTTTCTCTTTTTTTCTCCTTACACCTGTACAGATTTGTATATTAATCTACCTGTCTCTTTATAAAACCTGGTTAAACAGGTGCTTTCTCTTTTTTTCTCCTTACACCTGTACAGATTTTTATATTAATCTACCTGTCTCTTTATGAAACCTGGTTAAACAGGTGCTTTCTCTTTTTTTCTCCTTACACCTGTACAGATTTGTATATTAATCTACCTGTCTCTTTATAAAACCTGGTTAAACAGGTGCTTACTCTTTTTTTCTCCTTACACCTGTACAGATTTTTATATTAATCTACCTGTCTCTTTATAAAACCTGGTTAAACAGGTGCTTTCTTGTTCATCATTTCTTCTCTTTACACCTGTACAGATTTATATATTAATCTATTGTCTACTTGTAAAACCTGGTTAAACAGATGCTTTCTCCTTCTCTTTACACCTGTACAGATTTGTATATTAATCTGTCTCTTTATAAAACCTGGTTAAACAGGTGCTTTCTCTTTTCTTTACACCTGTACAGATTTGTATATTAATCTACCTGTGTCTTTATCAAAACTGATTAAGCAGGTGCTTTCTCCTTTCTTCTCATTACACCTGTACAGATTTTTATATCAATCTGCCTGTCTCTTTGTAAAACCTGATTAAACAGGTGCTTTCTCGTTCATCATTTCTTCTCTTTACACCTGTACAAATTTGTATATTAATCTACCTGTCTCTTTATAAAACCTGGTTAAACAGGTGCTTTCTCTTTTCTTCCCTTTACACCTGTACAGATTTGTATATTAATCTACCTGTCTCTTTGTAAAACTTGATTGATCAGGTATTTTCACTTTTCTTCTCTTTATACCTGTATAAATTGGTATCTTGTCACCTCATATATTCTGGTTAAACAGTTATATTCATCTATCTTCCTCCCTATAAATTGTGCTAAATGTGTTTTTCTCTGCATTTCTTTCATTCAGGTATATTAATAAGCCAACTTAAGCAACGGTTCTCATCTATATTTCTTTTCATCTGTCATGTAATACCTGGATGAGCAGATATTGTCACTTTCTTGTTTTAAATCCTGGTAAACAGGTATTTTCATATATCTTTATATGTAACTCTCTTTACACGTGTGTGTGTGTGTGTGTGTATATATATATATATATATATATATATATATATATATATATATATGGCATCTCAAGGTGGTGTAATGGTTAGCAAGCTTGTCTTGTTAGAGCATTTATGACTGAGCAGTAAGTTCAATCCTCACTGGCTGCCCCATACTTTTGTTCATTTTCCACATCTAAGCTAGGCTTAGAATGAATATATATATATATATATATATATATATATATATATATATATATATATAATCACATAAACAATAAATTTTAATAAGAAAAAATATGGAAAAAAAAAAAATCAAATGAAAAATTTTTGGAAAATAAATTTAAAAAAAGAATCTAATGAAAAAACATCATTTTCTTAAAAAAAAACAAAAAAAAAAACTATTTGTCAGGTCACTCTATGAGTGCTACTGGTACCATGTAACCCAGTACTACCTGCCACATGGTCGGGTCATCGGCGACTAAACTGATTCCCCCACTAGGCTTTTTCTGGTGAGGAGGGTGGCTAGACATCCAGCAGGATTAAAAACAAGACCTGTCAAAGGGCATAAGTACCATCTTGTAGGGGTTGTCTGCCCATCTAGCACAATGGGTTGCACTAAGCCCCCATACCTATGTATGCAGCCAGTGGAATGATGAAATGCCAATCCTGAACAGGTGGCTTCTTAGATGGAAGTCAATGGCTATTCTGGAGAGTTTTAAAAAAAAAAGAGAAAGTAAATTTAAAATAAAAAATGTAATTAAAAAGAAACAAAATAAAACAACCCTTTTATAGACTCTCATTATTTTTTTTAAATCCTTTAAGTCAGGTCACTCTATGAGTGTTACTGGTACCATGTAACCCAGTACTACCTGTCGCATGGTCGGGTCATCGGCGACTAAACTGATTCCCCCACTAGGCTTTTTCTGGTGAGGAGGGTGGCTAGACACCCAGCAGGATTAAAAACAAGACCTGTCAAAGGGCGGATGAATCTTGTAGTTTCAACGTCCATCTAGCACATTGAGGTAAACTAACACCGCCATCAAAGTAATAACATAGCATTGTTGGCAAGTTCAAAAATAGTTATTTAAAAAAAAAAAAAAAAAATACAAAAAGAAATTAAAAAATGAAATAAAATGGGGGAAAAAAGAAAAAAAAAGTAAGAAATATAAACAAGCCAACATTTGAAAAATGAAGAAACTGACAAAGTGCAATAAAAAAAAAAGAAGAAAGAAAATCAGCTGTAATGGTAAGTTATTCAGTCATTTGATAATTTATATTTAAATATGTACTGGAAACCAAGAAAATTATGATTAATATAGAAAAAATTTTTTTAAAAGTACTTTTGTTTAGTGTGCTCATGCACACACACATATATATATATATATATATATATATATATATATACACACACACACACACACACATGGCTATTCCAACTCTTTCTTTTGTCTGCAAATCAGATTATCTTAACCTACTCTGTCTTTTTTTTTTTAAACCTACTTAAACAGGTATTTTCATCTGCCTTTCTCTTCATAAATGATGATAAAAAAACGATTTTCATTAGTATTTCTTTCCTTTAAATATATCTTTGATAATTGCTTGTGATAGCTTAGAGTAATCAAACCTTGGACAATTTCTACTTAAATTTGTGTTGGAAAGCAAGAAAATTATCTGCAATATAAAAAAAATTCTTACCATGAACTCTTCTTTGTGCATATATACACATACACACACACCATGGAGATATGACTGTTTTCAACTGCTTTCTTTCCTTTCACATCTACGAAACACTATATGACTTAAAGAAGTCATATAAATTAAATTTTTTAAATCTGGTCAAACAGTTGATTTCATCTTTCTTTTATACCTGTATAAATTGCTATTTTAATCTACCTGTCTCTTTCTAAATCCTGGTTAAACAGGTGTTTTCACCTACCTTTTTCATACATTTTGTAAACAGCTATTTTCACCTTTCTTTACTTTATACCTGTATAAATTGGTTTCTTAATCTGCCTGTTTCTTTGTAAAATCTGATTCTACAGCTATTTCATCAACCATCTTTATAAATCATGGTAAACAGCTATATTAACTTACTGGCTTATAACACCTGATTAAACAATTATTTTTGTCTATTGTTTTTCTTTTCTTATCTGCCTTCTTTTAATACCTGGATAAATTTTATATTTGTAAATCAGGTATATTAATCTGCTGGCTTATAAATCCTGATTAAACAATTGTTTTATCTACCTTCTTTTACCTGGATAAGCAGGTACTTTCCCTAGCCTTCATAATTATTTCTCTCTACCATTGATGTGTGTGTGTTCTCAGTGTTGACCATCATTCAAATGTTCTTTAGATAACTTACATCAAATCAAGACACCTAAGAAAAAGAATAGTTGTTCGGTCACAGTGTGATATCTTTATAAGTATGCTAGTGTCAATACGTCATTGATGTTTCTGTATTTCTTATATCACTTTTTTACTCTACTCATTTTTTAGCCAGTTGGCACATCATTTTAACTCTTCAATTGAACTCTGATAAGGTAGGAAAGAAAATGAGAGTTGGCTGATTATATAAATATTTTTTTTCACCATTGCCATTTCCAATGACTTTCATTTCTTCCTTTTTGTTGTTCTTTTTGTACATCCCTTTTGTTCTGTTCTTTGTTTTGTGTTGTTTTTTTTTTACATGGGGTTGAAACAATGAAACACAAAATAGTAAAATAAAATATAGACAAAGCAATGACAAACCATCATATGAAGAATAAGAAACACAATATTTGAAAATAAGGAAACTGGCATAGTACAAAAAAAAGTAAGTCTTTGATAATGGACAGTGATAGCATAAAGTACTCAAACATGGGACAATTTATATTTGAATATCTACTGTAAAACAAGAAATTTTGTCCATAATATAGAAACCAGAAAAAAAACTTTAAACAACTTATGTGGTATGCATATATAAGTATGTGTGTGTATGTGTATATATATATATATTTACACACACATACACCTGGATATATGGCTATTTTCAACTACCTCTTTTATAACTGCTATCTTAATCAGTCTGTCTTCAACAGTTATTTTCACCTTTCTTTCCTTCATACCTGTATAAACTGGTATCTTAATCCACCTGTCCCTTCATAAATCTTGGTTAAACAGGTATTTTCACCAATCTTCCTCTCCATAAGTTGAGATAAACCTATTTTCCTCAGCATTTCCTTCCTTCATGTATATTAATCAAACAGCTTATAAAATCTGGTTAAAAAATTATCTTCATCTTTTTCTTTTGCCATCTTTTAATACCTGGATAAACAGGTATTATCACCTGCTTTTCTCTTTGCAAATCCTGACTAAACATATTTTCATCTATTTCATTCTTCATAAATCATAGTAAACTGCTTATTTTCATTAGCATTTCTTTTCTTCATATCTGTAAATTGAGTATATTAATTTGCCAGCTTATAAATTATATTAAACAATGGTTTTCATTTACCTTTTAATATCTATAATAAATCTATATAAGCAGGTATTGGTCACCTGTCTTTCTCTTCATAAATTCTGGTAAACAGCTTCTATCTTTATATGTCTTTATCACTGTATTTGTATATATCCCAAACTATAAATTTCAATTAAATCAACCCAACAACAAATCAATATTTTCTAAAAAACCTATTTGTCAGGTCACTCTATGAGTGCTACTGGTACCATGTAACCCAGTACTACCTGTTGCATGGTCGGGTCATCGGCGACTAAACTGATTCCCCACTAGGCTTTTTCTGGTGAGGAGGGTGGCTAGACACCCAGCAGGATTAAAAACAAAACCTGTCAAAGGGCAGATGTACCATCTTGTAGGGTTGTCTGTTCATCTAGCACAATGGGTTACACTAAGCCCCCATACCTATGTATGCAGCCAGTGCAGTGAAGACATTTATTTTTCTTCGTATTTGGTCATATCATATTTCTGCCCATTTGCTAATATTTAAATTCACTTTTCCTTTTTTGATTTTTATATATTTAAAGAATGCACAACTGTTGTTTCTTGGCATTTAGAAAACTTCATATATTAGCAAGTCTTCAGATGAAACGAAATCGTACATAAAACACATTTGAATTAAATTTTTATATAAAGTTAGATTTGCAATTCAAAAATGTAATTGTGGCCATAACTTATATTGATTTTTCAAAATTAAAAATTTTATTAACTGAAGCCTAAAGCTTAAAAGTAATTAATAACATCCCAATGTCATTGTGATTTATAAGTTTCCAAATATTTCTTGAAAATTTTCTTCTTTGTCTCTATATTCATATGAATTCAATCATTAATTCTACATGGCCACAATTCACCCATGACATTGAATCAATATTTTCTATTTTAAAACTAATGAAATTGCAATTTTATTACTAAGAAATAACCAATATTAATATTATATATTAAGGCCTAGAAATTAGAAAATTTGGTCAAAATTAAAAAAAAAAAAAAAAAAAAAAATGTTTTATGATATTTCAGAAGTAAATTTCAGATGCAGACAAGCAAATTGTGATGAACAACAACGAGTGATCATAAAATGCAACATTTGATTGGATCCGGCATTTGGCAAATCAGAAGCAAGATATACAAGAATCCAATTTTAATGTATATAACAAAATTTCAATAAAGTATTTTCGAATTCAAGAAATTTTTTTTTGTTTTTTTTTAGCAAGAGTATTTCTAAGCTCTGTATATACATTTGAGGCACACATGCACTAAGCTGATAAGTTTTTTAAAATTAGTAATTTTAGCTTAAATGTCATTATTAGGAAGAAAGCCTGTAAAGTTTTGTATAAAATATGGAAAAATTTTATATATAGCAATTACTGAACAGAAAATTAATAATAAAAATTAAATCTAATTGCTAGCATAAGTATTTGAATTTGTTATTTAAGAACAATTCAATAAAAATAAATATTCATGTAAAATAAAATTTTTTTAGCGTTTTCATTTCCACTTGGTATCTTTGCACCTATGAGTAAAAAATTAGAAGTAATCCTTTGACTTATTTCATCAGTTACTAATATTAGAATACTTGTAAAAATTATTTGTATGACTATGAAATGTGTTTGACATGACAAGATCTAGTTTAATTCTCTTGAAATTCAAGAAATATTGTTTTGCTTTTCAAAAAATTAATAACCTACCATCATTAATATCTTTGAAAATTTTCATAGCCACAATTCCACTTGTATCTCCTGCAGGATCCGTGAGGGTCAATTGAATTGAGGTATCTATCCTTGAAACCACCAATTCAATTCCAGTCTGCAAAGATTTTGAAAAGACATGCTAGTAAACATGATTAAACATTGTGCATAAAACTCCTAGCATTTGAGTGAAATAAGTTATTTTTAAATAAATTTACAATGTCATTTAAGAAATAATGCCATGTTAGCCCCTTGTTAATTTGTTTAAACTCATAACTTCTTATTCCAGTATATACTTTATTAGCCCTGGATCATATTTATAGTAATAAAAATATTAAAATTTATTATCACTTTTTTATATTTAAAAGGAGAACATTTTCAAATGTTAGCTCGATTCATTTATCTGAGAGAAATACAAAGGGTTACTGAAAAGTTTTTTGCCCAACACACTTTCCAAAATTTAATCAAATGACCAAACAATTTTTCAGATAATGTTTTTTCTGGGAATTTTTTCTCCGATAAAAGTTAACAGTCAGTAAATTAAAAAAATATTTAAGATAAAAATTCTTGACCTACCTCATTGTGAAGAAACTCTTTTTTTATATTATTCACAAAGGTTTCATAATTGAATCCATTTTCGAACTTGCTTTTAATAACTGCACCTGAGAAAAATGATATAAAAATAGTTATCTCCCTTTCATAAGATTATCAGTACATTAATACATTCATAACTACATAATATTTATAATCCTAATGATAATTGTCATGTTTAAAATTTGATCAAAAGAAAAAAATCCATTTTATAAATAGGATAAAAAAAATAATTTTTCATAATACCACATATACAGCTAAATGTGAGTACTTCGGTATGGTGTAATGGTTAACAAGCTTGTCTTGCTAGATCAATTACGATTGAATAGTGAATTTGATCCTCAATTGATGCCCTTTACTTTCAGCCTTGTGCCACATCTAAGCTATGCTTAGAAAATCACCATATACAGCTAAATGTAGAGAAAGCAATTTGAATGAGAAAAAAAGGTAAGGGAAAAAAATAGTTATCAACACTCACTTGTACATTTCTAATTTAAGTCAACCACCAGACCTTAGTAATAAAAAGAGGGATAAAAAGAAAGAAAGAAAAGGAATGACAGAGTGAGGGTATGAAAAAAAAAAAAAAAATTTCACTTTTTCTTGAGATGTGAAAAAAAAAAAAAAAAAAGCTTTTAGCATGCTTCATTCCTCTCCCCTTTTCTTCACTTATGATATAATCCATTACACCACCAAATATTTTTTCCCTCATACCCCTTTATTCTCCCATAATGCAACCCACTTTCCCTTTTATCTAGTAGACCCCCACTGTCTTCAGTTTCTGCTTTCACAATAACATGTTGATAGGAAAGAAGGTAAGTTTACAAAATTCATTTTTTTATGCCTCCTCCCTACCTTCCTTCACCTCATTCCCAACCTTATTGATCATCTTTAATGTAGTCAACATCCAATGTGGTGGTCATGCCCATCTTATCTTTGCACAGGCCCACTTTGGGCATCCTATCATCTTCCAATTGACTGATCACTCTCCACATTTATAATATGTTGAAGAAACCCATCGACTGAAACATTATTCTGTGATTATGCATCAATCATCCTCTCCACCACCAGCAAATGTGAAATACGAGTCCTAGATGGTTTTACCCATGCTTCCTTTCCAATCTGGACTCCTTATCAGTTACCGAGATAGCTAATGGATGCCTCTACTCGTATCTGAAGTAGTGATGACTCCTCATCTTGTCCTACCATGAGAGACATACCAGTAAAGTATATCAAGTGGCAACATACTCCCTGTTTCAATCATTGCTTTGATTGTCCTGTGGTAAAGTTCTCGGATTCTTTTCTTGTTAGATTTGTATACAGCCCTAATTTCACATAGCCAGAACTTCTATCACCACTTATCTAAATGCAATGTAGTTTGTTATCCATTAGGACTTCAGCCAGGTCTTTCTCAAGAAACAATTCATTCAGTAGAACTGATCTTCATTACTCATAAAACAGCCACTCTTCCCAGTCCACAATAAACCACTGACAAGTACATTCTGTCCTGATAATGAGTAACATCAACTGTCAAACTCTCCCAGTTGCCCTTAATCTGAATTTCACTAGTAGTCTATAGACTAACACCACTGATGTTCTCTCACTACTTTTTGTAGTATCTTTGGAGACACTGGAGATTTATAGTGTCCTTTCTACACCCATATGATGCATTTCAGGCAATGCTCTCAAGCTGTCATCTTCCTTACTACATATAACATAGGCTTTTTTGTCATCATTGTAACTTCTCTCACCCAGCCTTAACTTTAACCTAGTAACAGTGTACAACTTGTTTCCTCTGGGTTCATTCTTATCTATAGGGCTCTCAGCCTAACAACCAAATTTGATTTTGTAATCTATGCTACTACACCCACTTGCTTATTGAATGGTCTGACCCTGGAACTGAAAAATTGGATTATCTCTTTTCTTTTAATCATGCATGTTACCTTATACCAAAATAGTAATTTGAAGAAGAGAAAAGGAACAACAGGGGAAAAAAAAAAAAAAGAATGAAAAGAAATAGACATATATATAACATTTCACACTAATTTTCTCTTTTTCTGGAGTTGTAAAGTTTGGGTTGTTAGCTTGATTCATAAAAAAAGAAAATGAAATAATGATAATAATAAAAAAAAGCCACTTGCACTCTTCTATTTTCTTGCTGCCATTCCTTTTCTTCTTCTTCACCCATGTCACATATCCATTATACTACCAGAGATTCTTTGCCCATACCCCTTTAATCATCCAACCATTCACTCATAATGCAACTCACTTCCCCCTTTTACTTATAAATTCCCCCTTCTTGCCATCTTTAGTTTCATTTTTTTCTTCTGCAATAACTTGATGGCAGAAAAGTAAGTAAGTTTACTTATTTTTTATGTTTCTTCTTTCTTTCATAACACAATAAATATCAATTTGTCATTAAAAAATTATTTCTACTCAAACATGCCTGAATTTGTATTTGGTACTCTATAAGTGAACATATTTGGGAAGAAAAGAAATTTTCTAAACGAAGATGAAAAACAAAACAAAATTTTGTTGATCCAAGTAAACTTTACAGAATGAAGCTATTATTTAATCTAAATTTCCTATTTTGTTGACAATGTCTAGAGATATCTTGTCTAATTCTTATTTAGTACTGCTCTCATTGTTTGTCCTGTTTCTACTAAATTTAAGTCTGCTCTACTTGGACTTGGGATTGAATTCACAAACCAAGGCTTTAAATTAGTAGGTTACCATAGGACAATCCTGAGTGTAGAACTTTTTGTCTTAATCTCTGTCATGCTTGACTGCATTCACTGAAGCTTCTCTCTTTTTTTTAAAAACTTTATTAACAATTATTCCCTTGTATTTATTTCTATGTTAGACCTACTAAGAAGGTCATCATCGTCTAGTATCTAGACTGATTCTTTCAGATATCCGACTCTTCAGTGTTTTCCATCTGGTATTTTTTACTTTGTTCTACAGGGAGTTAGTGACTACACTTTTTCCATCTATACATGATCATCATTCTTGATTTCATTGTTTTTCTTTCATTCTTATGGTTTTTCAGTGTTCCTACAGACTTACTTTTAGGGTACAGCTAGTTTCAACTATGCTACATCTGCAAGGGATGGAATACAAACAGTTCTTGGTCATGTTCTTCTTTGTGTTAGGCTCAACTTAGCAGAGAATTCTCTGTAAAGTTGAGCTGCTTCTGAATATTGTTCTGATGTTGTATGCATCACATATGAATCTTTTTCAATAAAGCCTTGATGTTTTTATGTCCTCTTTCTTGACCTTCTGTCCTTATTGTTGCAAGGTAGTTATTATTCTGAAGGGTACACTCAATGCTGATCAGTTTCTGTTGGTTTGTATCTGGATCACCATTTATGATTTTTATAATGGTGTTGTAGGCATTGGACAATCCCTTTATGTTGGATGAATGGATGAATGGATTGAAGTTAAGTAAGTGGGTTTTGTTTTATTCCTGTAGATTAAATAATGGCTTCTGTTTGAAATTCCCTAAGATTACCTGGATTGAAAAACACCTGATGAAGGCCAGAGAGCACAATGGTAGAAACATTGTGATAATAAAAACAAAGATGAGCACAATAGTCTGAGTGTAAATAATCTACATAACAGCATCCCAGAAATTTAGACAAATTATCATTTTATTTATCAATTATCATATTATTTTGGACAATCTATTCAACAATATGCTTCTTTAAATTAGGGAAGAGTGAATATTTTTTATAGAACGAGAGAGAAACAGAAAATAAATAAAAAGTTAGCTAATACAAGCCAATTCATTTTAATACGGTGAACTATATAGATGACACCATTTATTGGCATTTATATACAATAGTAATTTATACATGGGAGAGCAGTAATATTGTGCCCCACCTACAATTTCTTTACAGCATGTTTGTCTGAACAAATCTTGAAATGTTAATGATACTTTCCAAATACATTAAATTAGCATCTGTAAAATTAATATTTAAAAAATAATCAATCTTTATTATTAGTAGTAAATTATTTTCTTTTATATACTTTAGTATATAAAAGAAAAATAATTTACTTGTGAAATCTTGCATACATGTGAATATTTTGCTTGTAATCTGAACAAAATATCAAATCCTACACATCTTTATGAAACTTATCCTTTCATACATGTAATTTTAAAAAAAGAATTAGCAAAAATAATTGATTTATAAAGCCTTAAATTTTCCAAACTCTAAAGAACTAAATGATAAATTAAGTAAGAGTAAAAAGATGTAAACGAATGTCAAGCAAACAACTTTCAAGTAAAAATATTAACATTGCCCCCAAAATAAAGTTGAAAAAATTTATAAACATTATTCCTCTTAAATTTGTTAAAATTAACGTCATATTCTGAACCAAAATACACATCTCCATAGTAGAGAATGTTTGTGAAAATGCTATAAAAAGAAACTATGAAACCCAAAATGACATGTTTGAAGAAATGAAAAATATAATGTTTGATGCCATTTTCACATCAGAAATATTTTTATTTTAATTACTATTTTCACAACTGTTAGATTATTTCTTTGTATGGAAGATCAAATAGGGAATAATTCAACAATTCTGAATTACCTGCCTATTTATAATTAACATCTATAAATAATTAGATGTGTCTAGAATATTTTATGACATTGATAGCTGAAAAAAGCAGTGATGGCAATCAATAAAGAACATAATTCAATAAGCCTTTATCAATTTCCCCAATTCCTTTTCTTTTATAGCAGCATTTTGTTTAATAAATTTTCTTAAATAAAAGGACCTGATTTAGTGCAGTTAAATATTTCATGATATAAAAAAGATATAATGCCAAATAGTTAAAAAAGAATAAATTCAACTAATAATAAATATTACATTTTATTTTTCTTAAGAATATTTTCATATTTCTAATATAAAAAATATTCTAAGTTTTATGAAGAAATAATTTTAGAATAAAAAATATAACCCGACCTTATGTATAATAGAAAGTAAAAATAATTATTTTTAAACAAATGAAACAAATTTTTGTATTTTGGCAGTTTTGGGCTTTTATAGATTTATAATTTTTTTTATTAAATTATTATTTTTTTTATTTTTATAAATTTAAGTCATTCCCCACCTCCTAAAAATTGGAGTTAACTTCTCTTGTTGAACTTGTGAATTTGTTGAAAGTTGAAATATACCTCCGCTATGTTCAAGGGTGTTTTTTCATTATAAGCTTTAACCAATTAGGTAATATTTTTCCCAAATTCTTTAACTTTACTAATTTTCTTTAAAAAAATTATCTAGGATAGATATTTGATTTTTTAAGAAACTTTTACTAACAAGGAGACATTTAAATTATTTTTTAACTCAAATTTTGGTGGTACCTATTTACATTTAAATTAATCCTCATCTTTGTTGCTATTATTATGCTTCAACTGCTGTGCACCTCCAGCCTTCTTTGGGTGTCTGTTGATTTGAGTGACCTTCAGGGACTTTTAAATTGAACCTTTTATTCAACACCTAGGTACAGATTGTTCTCGTTTTGCTGTGCATGTCTGGCTCAGGGATTGAACTCACAATTACTATACCACCAAATTAATGAACCAATGCTTTAATCTTTTATGCTATTGTCTCGTGGAAATGAAGCAAGCAATAACTGAGCATTATGAATTGAAATAGATGAGATAGAGATATCTCTAGAGGTGTTTTTCTTTTTTATTTGAAATGTTTAAAATTTGTCATTTTTCAATTAGAATGGCAGATTGATGATAAATTGACCTTTAGGATGTTTTAAAAATACTTTTAAAACCTAATTGAAATAAGCAATTTTTTCTATTTCTTTTTAAAGATTATTGTGAATACTGTTTCTAGCTTAAGTAAAAGTAGTGGCAACCAAAATATTCACATGTAATTGATGGGTTATCATCATTTGCAGAGGTAAAAGGAAATGGAATGAGTGGAAAGAAATTCAACATGGAAATATTTCGTTGTAGTTTTATTCAAACTAATAAATGATTAACAAAAGAAAGAAAATAGCTTCTTTTATAGCACTTAAAACAGCGCCACCTAACGGAGTCTTCGCAGACAAAGTGGGAATAATTCTCACAAAGTTATTTTTTTAAAATAAAACCAATATTATTTAAAAAATTAAAATTTATAATTAAAAGTTATTAAAAAAAAAGAAAGAAAATATTTTAAAAATTATTAAAAATGTATATATATATATATATATTTTAAAATCTTACATCGTAATGGCACCTATCAAATACCATGACCCTTTTGACTTGAGGATACGGCATGACTATAATCTTTCTTTACTGACTTTTCTTTATTATCTATGAGTTGTCAAGTATTCCTTTTGGGAAATATAATGAAAAATGGTTCCCCATTGCCTAAATTTACGGTTTGAAAATGTTTTCATTCTCTTAGACTGGTTGTCATCAAAGACTTCTCCGCTATAACCCCTAGTTGGGGGGATTAGAGACAGATTCATGCTTTTCCCCACAAGAGAAAAATGAGAAGAACTGCTTGCCAATTCGATTTTCAACGTCTTTTTATCGGTTACATTTACTCACATTCTCCGTTAAATATGTAACGAATTAATACTTAAATCGAGTATTAAGTTTTCTGGGCCAGTTTGAAGTCCTGAATATGATGATGAATAATTTATTGTGCGAGTAACAGAAGAAAAATCAGCATGGTTAAATAAATACTTTGCATTGTGCAGAAAAGAAAATTGATAAGTGTCTTAAAGACAGATTCTGTGAACGAAATAATGATGGTAAAGAGTTGCCTCCCTTGAGCTGATCTTCATAAAATTTAAAAAACGATCTTATACTGAATTTTGTCAGAAAACATGTAATTAATGATTTGCGTTGTATATTTGTTTTTATTGCCACAACACAGAAAAAAAAATGACATATTTTAGTAAAATACCAATGAAATGCTTTAACTTGAATATAGCAATTTGCAGCCCAATCAGAGGTTTTCGATTTTTGTATTAAGACTGTTTTTTTCTCTTTACGGCAAAAATCTCAAACATAATGAATGTAATCTAAAATGCTTTTGTGATCCCTAGTATATAGTTAAGTGCCAAATATATCCACTAAAAAAAAAAAAGCTACTAAAATAACTACATAAATTCTTTTTCAGAGCCTAAAAAAAGTATCTTCCATTTAGCGCTCGACATTTCTCAGACTGCTTTATTCCGGTTATACATTTTCCCATAAAAATGACCGTGACAAATAAAAATTTGTAAATTTTAACATCACAATCACACATTTTTTTTTTATAAATGAAAAAAAAAAAAAAAGAAAATGAGAATTCAAACTTTCTAGCCAAAATGTAAAAAAAAAAAAAATGTTAAGTAAAAGTTTTACTCTAATAAAAAGAGAACTCCTGAAATAAAGATGTATTTAAATTGGATTTAAATTCAATTTGAGGAACTGAAAAAAAAATGAGAAATTATTGGACCATTAATGCTCTCAAATTGCATGATTATGACAGCCTAATTTAGCCATAAATGATAAATCCTATCTAGAGAGATAATATGAAAAAATTGTAAATGATTCTGATATAATTAATTATTTTAATCCTAAAATGAATTCAATGTTCAAATGATAGCTACCAAAAACTCTCTGAACAGGAAAATTATGGAATCTAACGTTCACGGATTTTTAATAAAATGTCAAAAACGACTTAAAATTAAAAAAAAAAAATTGTACCTAAAAAGGGATCAAGTACATTAAAAAAATGAATAAATCGATTTAGAATTCGTTGTAGTTATGAAAGTGGCTTTAGAAAAGACAAGACATAAACTAAAATAAATAAATATGGCGGGTTCTACGGTTGTAGATGAACCTGTCAAAAAGTAACACTTGTCAACCAACTAATGGCTACAAAAACGGATTCTATATATCAAACTTACATAAATATGAAAATTTTCAATTGTTAATTATTGCATAGACTCTCTTGTAGGTAAACGATATAAAAAAAATACTGAATAAAAAAAAATGTCAAATATTGAAGACAATACATTGATTCATTGTGAAGGAAAAAATTTCTTTACCTTTGTTAAATATGTAAATAATTTCCAAAATTTAAGTTACTCCAGAATCGAACCTATTCAATTTGCGAATAAACGGCATATTTTTAAATTCTATAAAAAGTTTTAAAACTTTCATTTCATCCATATAGTTCATTATAGTTTTCAGATTCTTTTTCGTTGAACATAGTGACGTTTCTAGTCACATGATCAGTGATTGTTACATTGCGCATGCGCAACTATGACACCAAATTTAAACTGGAAAATACTAAGGCGTCAATTCAAATAATGGTTCCTATAAGAATTACAGGTTTGATCCCTTTTTTTTTTGTAGAATGCATATTTTCTATGAAATTTCTCAAATATTCAGACTGGTAAATGTAATTAATACTGTTTAATTAAAAAAATAGAGCATTTACTTAATAAATTATATCTATAAAAATTATGTATAAACAGAAAATATATTAAATAATTGTCAGAAAATCCATACATACACACACATATATATATATATATATATACACATATATATATATATATATATATCATCACACACACACACACACACACATGATGGACATACATATATATATATATATATATATATATATATATATATATATATATATATATTATAATTATTTTCTTTTTATATGGTGTGATGGGTAAATTGTTACCATTTTATAATTTTAATTTTGCACATGCGCGTTGTTTGTTTGTGATTTTGTTGAATGTACAGTATAGTAGGGTCAGTTGGGTTCTGTCTGTGAGAAAAAGAGCACCATGACACAATTCACTCTGGCAGAAATTTGTTAACAGAATGCTGTATTGATTGGCATTTGTGCCAGAAGCTCCAATATGAACATATCAGAGTGTTGGTTGTCAAGTTGAAGACAGGGAAGAAGATTCAAAAAGAGTTGGATGAGTCTAATGGTGATTACAAAAGTATTTGGGGTGATCACTAATGATAGTGACATTATGCCTCTATTCATCTTTCCACAGGACTTCAGACTCCACCCAGAGGCCTACATCATGTGCCTTGAGGAGTTTGTGATGTTCTGGGTCAAGAGAGTGGTTGCTGGAAGACCTTATGTCTGGCAACATGACTCTGCACCATGCCACACAAGTAGGAGAACCAGTCATGGATGTCAGACAATTTCCAGAAGAGTTGCAGGAGATTCTGAAGTCATCTGGAGGTTGTGTTTGAAGCCATTGGCGTTTTTGTTGAATAAATTTACTCTTTAGTATTTTAAGATATTTTTATGTAATTTTAGTAAACATGTCTGTTAAAATGAGATGTCTGTTATTTTCATTTTTGCATAATTTAGATGACAATTTATCTATTGCAGTCTGTATATATATATATATATATATATATATATCAATCTCTGATGAAGCCTTAATAAAGGTGAAACATGTTAGAGTGAGATTCATTTCCTACTTTGTTCTTTATTTCATTTTATCATCTTTTCAGATTCTTATCTATATCTGATCTAGACTTTCAATGAAATATATACCTATATATATATATATATATATATATATATATATATATATATGTATATAAATAAAAAGAAAGAACAGTAAGATATATAATCCGTGTTCTTATAGATATTTTTATTTTACAAAATAGTGCTCAATGTAAATTTACAGAGCATTAATATTATAAATTAATTGATTTAAAAATTTAAAAATGAGAATATTTCAAATCATAGTTAAATAAAAAGTATTATGATCTGAACATTCCCAAAAAAAAATTTTAAATTTATAAATGGAAAAAAAAATGCAAGAATTTTTTTGCCGTTAACAATAAATTTAAAAAAATCCAGACAACATGCATTCAACAGATGTCAGTTCTCATTGAAAAATACAAAATACATCCCTACACCTTACCAAAATGTAGCTAATAACCGATACAATGATACAGACATAAGGAAAACCTAGACAATCCTTGTCCAATTGAAGTAGATTTATCTGTAACCATGGAAACGGGATTTTAGCTGTGTCTTTAAAACCCAGTAATTTTTTAAAAGTTACTCCAAAATTCGCTTGAGGATGAAATGGAACTAATGCTTTTAATTTAATTGCAAAATTAAATTCAGGGCTTTTAGCTTCCATTTTTGAAACATGGTTGGAACTGTGTAGCGAAAAAAAACATATTTTAAATCAATTAATTTATAATATATATATATATATATATATATATATGAAGAAAAATACGGAAAAAACAAACAAAAATCTTAATATGCAATTATGCTGTATTAATGTTAATATAAAGTCAACGTCGGACATTTCGGTCTATTTAAGTCCATCTTCAGGGACATTTTCCTTACTTGATCAATAGATTCATATATTCTCCTCCATTGATCATATATATATATAGGTATATATGTATGTATATATATATATATATATATATATATATATATATGTATATATATATATATGTATATGTGTATGTATATATATATACATATATATATATATATATATATATATATATATATATATATATATATATATATATATATATATATATATATATATATGTATATATATATATATATATATATATATATATATATATATATATATATATATATATATATATATATGTATGAAGAAAATACATAAAAAACAAAAAAAAAATCTTAATATGCAATTATGCTGTATTAATGTTAATATGAAGTCAACGTCGGACGTTTCGGTCTATTTAAGACCATCTTCATGGACATTTTCATTTAAACATAATTAACATTAGAACATATAAAAATTTAATACAAAAGACGATGGACATAAGAGCACAACTAATCCAAACAGATAACTGAAATTTTTATATAAGATCAGCGTTTCCATTTAAATATGATTCTATAAGTCGTCATATCTTATGTTGTGAAAATGTATTCGAAGATGATTTCCAAATATTAAAATATTAAAAAAGTCAATTGATTTTTGTTTGTTTTTTCTGTATTTTTCTTCATACTGTTGGATCTATATCCATATATTTGCTTACATATATATATATATAGGTTGAAGTTCAAGTCTAGATCAGATATGGATAAGAATCTGATAATCTGATAAAATGAAATAAAGAACAAAGTAGGAAATGAATCTCACTCTAACATGTTTCACCTTTATTAAGACTTCATCAGAGATTGAGAATAGAAATGAAATAACAAAGAGACAGACGACTAGAATGTTATGATTTTTGGTAGTTCTCATTGGTCAGACACACATCCCATATATAAACACAATAGATAATATATAAATGTGTGAGGAACATTTATGATGTTAAAGTGTGTGATAGTGTAAGAGTGTGTAAGTAAAGAAATGCTTGGTAACATTAATTCATGTAAATGTATAAGTGTGTATGTAAGGGAAATCTGATGTCACTCTCATATTTTATTGGTGAAATGCAGTAATATATTGCAAAATAACTTTGTATTTAATTAGATTTTTATATTCTAATATGTGTGTGGGGAAAGTATGTGACCGTCAACTCTGTGTGGGTTAAAAAAAATGAAATAAAATATTGTAATAATCTACTTTTGGCTAGATTTAATATGTGTATTTTTTAAAATTTGTAAAATCCTCATTATTTTAGATATAAGTTAGATTCATGAATAATGGATTTGTAGAAAAATGGTGATATGATATAATGTTTTAAACGAGTGTTTATAATTGATAGTAATGCTAGGAATATATTTTCCAAATATTTTCTCCTTAAACGTTTACATTCATTTTTAATTAGGCTAGCATCAGTGAAATCAAAGTCATCTCCTCTGTTGTTTCAATGTAAGATGAGAGAGTTAGAATATCTGTCTAAACACAAGTTTCTCTTGTGTTCATAGATCCAAGTTTTTAGATCACATGTTGTCTCTCCTATATAAATGTTTTTGCACTGCAGACACTTTCTGGCATTTGAAATGGTGTTTGGTTTATTTCTCTTCCCTATTATATCCCTAATTGTCTTGGAGGTGGTGGTAATGATCCTGGTGTTAGGGATGGCTAATTCATTACCAAGTTTAGTCAAAAGGGTGTTGGAGGGCAAGACTATGAATTTTGTGTAATTTTTGGGAGTATCATTTTTTTTGGTTGTATGGATTTTGTGAACTTGTTTTTAGTGCTGAGGATGAGATAGTGTGGTTAGTGGAGAAGTTTTCTCAATATATTTGTCTTCTTCATTTAGGTATACAGGACTACATATTTTAAGGCCTTTGAGTTAAAATCCTATGATTAGTTCAGATTTTATTCTCTGGTTATGGAGGGAATAGAAATATATATATATGTATATATATATAGGTATAAGGTTTGGTAAATGAAAAAACTAAATATTAGTAACCATATACGCGTGTGCTGTTGTGCATATACAGGTAAGCAAATAAATAATAACCAAATTTAGCTAAGAGGCGTAGACATAATATTGCTCGATGTGGTTATTAATAAATATACATATACCTGTGTTTGGTGTGTGACTTAAGTTTCATTGGTTAAAAATATACAGAAGTTTGTGGGAAGGATGCTGATTCATAGTTCAAAATTAAAATAGTACAAAAAAATAGTACAAAAGCAATGTTGGGGGTTAAGTACAGAAAATGGGGTGCAGGTGTGAATCATTAGAGAAAAAAAATGGAATTGAAGCACACACATACACACACACATTATATATATATATATATATATATATATATATATATTTGTATGTATGTATTTAGGTAGCAAATCTTCATTCCAGCATGTTTGGTTGAATAATCTAAACATGTCTATATCTTAATCCTCTTAAATTCATGGATCAACTTATTAATGTTGTTATCAAAATCATTAAAGAAGATACTGTAGTTTTTCTTATTCCTTTTATTTCCCCAAATACTTTCAATCTGATCCAACGTCATCTTCAGGGGTGAATTGCTAAGTCAAAAAATTAATGTAATTGGTAGTTGTTGTAAATGTGCATGAAATGTGCTTGTTTAATTCAAAAATTAATGTAATCTAAGGGAGGTAATTTATATTTGTAAATTTAGAAAAAAATACAATTTAGGTATTTTAAAACCTTGCTGTTAAAGACATTTTAAAATATTGTTGCTATACTCATAATTAATCTTATTTATTGATGGTTATATTGGATTGTCCGGAAATTTCATGCCAATTTTTAGTCATTCATGTTCCAACTCATTAGAACATGTCTAATTTATCGACAGATATGTTTACATTTCTGATTAGAGCACACTTCAAATTATCTTTTGAGAAAGTTTCAAATTACTTAATTTGTATCAATTTCGTATCCTTATGAAAATGGAAGAATATAAGGTGCATTTTAGACATTTGATTTTTTTTTTTTACTGTAAAGGCAAAAATGCCTCACAAGCAAGAAAAAAAGATATGTGCTGTGTATGGTGAAGGTGCTTTAGCTGACAGAACTGTATGGGAGTGGTTTGCTAAGTTTAGAGTTGGTGATTGTAGCCTTATTAACAGAGAATGCTCAGGCAGACCCCCCCCACTACAGGTGACGATCAAATGAAGATATTTATTGAGAATAACCTGCATTACATAATACAGGAATTGACAGAAACACTAAATTTATCAAAATCTACCATCTGTGAGCACTTAGTGTAGCTTTGATACTCAAATCATTACAATATTTGGATACCACATGGTCTGAGTGAAAAGAATCTTTTAGATCACATTTCATCTGTGATTTTCTGTGTAAACGCAATGAAGATGCACACTTTTTGAAGCAAGTTGTAACTGATAATGAGACCTAGATCATTTACATCGATGCTCATCAAAGAAGATCCTATGGTAAGTGACATGGGCAAACTTTAGTTACTTCAAAAGCAGATTTTCATCCTAAGAAAGTCATGCTGTGCATCTGGTCGGATTGAAATGGAATCCTGTACTATGAGTGTCTGCAAAATAACTAGTCAGTTATTCTGAAAAGTACTGCTTGCAACTGGATGAATTAAAGGCAGCAATTCAAGAAAAATGTTCAGAAGTGACAAACAGAAAGGTGTTGTTTTTTGTCTGGATAATGGTAGACCTCACATTTCTTTGGTGACCCAGCAAAGATTGTTACAGTTTGGCTGGGATGTGTCACCTCACATGCATTATTCCCCAGACATTGCTCCCTTGGATTTTCATTTATTCAGGTCCTTGCAAAATAATCTCAATAGCAAAAATTTTAATTCTTTGGATGACCTAAAAAAACACCTTAATCTATTCTTTGCCAAGAAACCACTGAAGTTCTGGGACGATGGAATCTTTAAGTTGAAACAAAAATGGAGAAAAGTTGTGCAACAAAACGATTCATATTTAGTTAAATAAATGTGTTTTAATTTCCCTTAAAAATTGGCATAAACTTTTTGGACAACCCAATATTTTTCTTGTATAGAAGGCTTCAAGAATTTGAAGTTTTTGTTTTTTATTTTCAAAAGTTGCTTTTAATTAAAAAGAAAAAATAATTTACAGTTTCTTACCACAAATATTGCAGCAATGCCCAGTTGGACGAACAGGCTGTTTACACTGAGGTCGTTTGCAGAAAGGAGAGTGCATTTCACATATCTTTCTAAAAATCTGAATGAAACAGAAGGAAAAAAACAAGTTTAATTTACAAAGTATTCAAAGTATTCTATATTAGAATAGTGATTAATTATGAAATTTTACATATAGAAATATTTTAAAATGTTCTCCACAATAAATAATAAATGTAATAGTAATGTTGAAATTTGAAGATACATAGATATACAAATATTTATCTTCAATCTCAGCCAACAACAGTTCTATTATGAAACTAATGAAGCTAAAGTTCTAAATCCCTTAATTCTGGAGGAAATTTAGAAGAAATTGTTTTTAATGAGTGGAATTTTCAACAAAATCCCTGGAAATTTTCAGAGTTTTTATTAATAAAATAAATCTATTTTAGTAATATAATTATAAAATTAAAATGTCTCTGTAATTGGTCAAATCTAAACATTTCTCAGTGGTTTGTGAGCTTACTGAGTTTGTTAAAATCTATTCATAGCTTATATTTTTGCAACTGTATCCTCAAATCCTTTATTGGAGAATAGCTTAATAGTTCTATAGCTCAGATCTTAAACTAAAGACAATTGGAAACATTTAAAAAAATCTGAATTTATATAAAATTTGTAATAAAATATTTACTTCTGTATCCAAACAAGTTCCTTCTGACAACCTTTTGTTGTGAACTGTGTGGGTTACCCCACTTGGTTCAATAAATGATGATCCCCCACCCCAACAGGAACAATAAAAATAAAATAATGACATGCACATATAAAAAACAAAACAATGTATATATATAAAAACTAAAAAAAATATGGAAGGCAACAGATAAAGTAGCTGTCACCCAAGTGAATATAAAAACACCAAAATTCATTGAGATTGCTATTAACAGATATTTTTCCATCATTGAAGCTCAATTTCATCTAAGAAATGTCATCACAAATAACAAAATTCTACATGATGATAATAGTATCACTTCCAGCAGATATGGTAGCTAAGATACCTCTTTTCATTTTAGAATCCCAAAATTATGAAGAACTAAAGAAAACAATCACCAAGTCACATAAGAGAATGAAACCAGAGTTTCTCAAGAAATTGATATCCACTGCTACTATAACAGAATGACCTTCAGCCTACCTGCAGGAAATGTTGCCAGTAGTTAAACACCTGCATATCAGCAATGATATAGTCTTGCATAATTTCTTGCAAGCATTGCTTCAGTCAATTGCCCCTGGTCATAGCATCCCAAAAAGACCTAACACCATCAAAACTAGGTAAATTAGTGGACAAGTTAATGCCACTTATTTATAACACCTCTGTCTTCATCTCACAATGACCCCAACTCCAACTCCAAGGAACCATGAGGAAACAACAGTTTAAATATGTGTTAACAACATACAGATATCCCTTAGTCTGAAACATAAGAAAGAACAGAAACTGAAAGTTTGCCATACTCACATATACTTTGCAGACAGGGCTAAAATGTATAAACTGTGGTGTAAGTGAGCTTGGAGACAAAACCTACAGATGTTGCCCGGCTCTTGACCGTCAATCAAGAACAAAGCAGGAAACTAATAGGATGAACTTTGTCAGCTCCACTAAGTTTACTGCAGTTTGAAATAAAATCAAAAATAGGAACAGTGAAAATAAACTTCATAGTGGATACTCCCTTTATCAATTATAAACAGAATCATGATAGGTCCTATGCCAGTTTCACTAACTACTAAAATTAAATGCTTCTGTCAAGCAGATCAGGGGATTAGAATTCTGAGCCTCAGATGATTGTTTCCTTGGAGTTTCTTAATTGCAAATATTACTAATCCACTCCTGGGATCTGACTTCCTGAGTCATTTCAGACTCATTATTGATTGCCAAAACAAAACTGTCTTTGACCCAGTCATGATTAGAAAAAAAAATTCTAAGAACAGCCATATCTACAATTAATACAATTCTGAACCACTCTGAAGTTCCCCAATGCATTGAGAACTTGATATAGAAATATCCTGATATTTTTCCCCTCATATGAACCCAAAGAATAAATACTGCTGTGTGTACCATCACATAGATATAGGTAATCATGTCCCAGTGTTTGTGAAACTGAGGAAACTACCCACAGAAAAATATGATACAGCTACCAGTGAAGAAAAAAAGTACATTTCTTAATATATATATATATAATTAAGTAATTCATCAAGTCTAGAAGAAACCTCAACAGAATGCAGAAAACACTGGACAGTTGTTTCATTCTATGATATATATAAAGACCAATAGTGGCCACAGATTTGTCTTTAAACATTCATAATTTGTGCATTACCACATGGACTCTCAACATCAGATAAACTTGATTCAGTAACAAGAAGCCAGTTAAGTTAATTGGAAACTGACTGTACCATATACAGTTTGAGTAGTCTGTTAATAATGTACAGTAGGAGAGTGATCATTAAGGCTGGAATCATATCACAATGGTATTGACATTGCTTACAGTACTGGGTGTTTTCAATCATAAATAATGAAGATATATAATTATATTGCTGTAATTTAATTTTACACTACTTATAGGATAAGAGTGTTCTATATAAGGGATACATTTCTAAAGAATTTATAGATTTTAATTTATTAATCCAACATATTTTTATTACTTTAAATGTTATTTTTAGTGGATATCCATAGTTGAGTAAATGCTCCATTTATTTTAAATAGTAATCTATTTCATCTGCTAGCCTGAACATTTGAGAAAATACACACTCAGTAGAATTTGAACCTACATCTCCTTTACCGAAGAAATTTTATCTGACATGTTTCTGACCACACAGTTATAAATAAAAAATATTAATAAATAAAAATCCATTAGTTCTTTAGAAATTGCTTTGTTTACATTTCAGATACAAAACTAAGCAGTTATAAATTTCAAAGAAATTTGAATGAGTAAAGTGTGCTTTTAAAGGAGATAGAACCTTGCTTGCTTATGAAGCTTTTTGTATCTGAGCAGTCAAAAGCATCAGATCAAATGATGGTTTCTCCTGCAAAGGGGGACACAGGTTTGAATCTTCCCAAAAGGTATATTTTTGTATATTTTCTTTATTAAGATTTCTTGAATGTTCAGACCATTAGACAAAATAAATTACTGTTTAAAATAAATGGTTTAAAGTAATATATATATATACCTGGCCGTATACACAATTCTGGAAAATCCTCATTGAAAACAAAACTATACTTAAACATGAAAGCAATAAACAAAAACTAAAAATTTTTGAAGCTATATACATAAAACAGTTGAAATCTAACCTGAACAAAATAAAACTATGAAATCTCCACAAATATTCTTAAATGCCTATAATTGGTAACAGAAGCCATTGGTTTATATCAATGACTTCCCATACTTAATACTCTTGTTTTCACTCTCGTGTGATTATGTGTGATGTCATGAGCTGCAGTGCGATTTTCACTTCTGTGTCTCATATACATGAGTTTGTCGTTGCTTTGAAATTTTTCATGCAACAAAAACAGACTATCGTTATTGTTTTGTCCATGTATTGTTTAATATATTGAAATGTAATTGTCCTTTTTGATAATGGCTTATGTAAGCCAAAAAATTAGATAGGATTAAATAATATGTATCAATATTGTGATTTCCTTTTGTCTTTCAATGATAATGTTATTAAGCTTATCAGGCAATATGAAAGGACTTTACTTAAAATAAATAGAAATAACTTGTCTATATTATTTAATGAAACATGCATCAATATATATATATATATATATATATATATATATATATATATATATATATATATATACACACACACACATCAAGAAGGAAAGTACTTAACACAAGAATTTAGTAATAAATTTATTTTGACAGATAATTTTTTAGTATCTGTCTCATCAGACTGAAATTACAAAATAGTTTAAATTTATTTAGAAAATTTATTAAAAATTATTTTAAAATTAAATCCCAAGAGAAAAGGAAGTAAATGTCTAAATTACTTGACCTAAAAATTTACATTATTGAAGAGAGAGATATATAAAAAAAAAGGAGAAGCAATGTGTCAGCACAATGAGCAGGAATAGGTGGCAGAACAAGTGACACCTAGTGAAATACATTGAAATTAAATCAAAATTTATATCATCATTATCTAATATATGTCAATATAATAACAATCATCATCATTATCAAGCCATTATCAAAGATGACAATTACATTACAATATATTAAATAATACATGGACAAAACAATAACGATAGTCTGTTTATGTTTACATGGAAGATTTCCAAGCAACGACATGCTTGTGCATACAAGATGCTGGAAGCAAAAATCGCACCACAGTTCATGATGTCACACATAACCACACAAGAGTGAATTCGAGAAGTATCAAGTATGGGAAGTCATTGGTATAAACTAATTATAGGCATTTAAGAATATTTGTGGAGATTTCATAGTTTATTTTGTTCAGGTTAGGTTTCAACTGTTTTATGTATATAGCTTCAAGAATTTTTATTTTTTGTTTATTGTTTTCATTTTTTAATGATAATGTTATTAAGCTTATCAGATGATATGAAAAGAATTTACATAAAATAAATAGACAGAACTTATCTATATTATTTAATGAAACATGCATCAATATATATATATATATATATATACACATTCCATTATAAGTATATAGTTATACATACATTCATAGACAATAATTAATTTTCTTACTGGAGGCTTATAGTTACCACAGTCACAACTGGCTGGATCTCTGCAAGGATGACGTCTGATATTCACATGAGCTGGGTTTTCATGCGAATTGTAAGGCTTGAAGTATTCTTTACCTTTCTCAGAAGTCATAAATTTTTCAAAAGAATTTGTTGAATATGTCTGCAATATCAAAAAAATTGTGATTATAATTAATTTAAAAATTTATTGCCGCAGATAGATGTTTGTCTCGCTTTTTATAAATCAATTGAAATGATTATCATATGACATATCATCATTATCATATTAATTATCATTATCATATTAACTATCATTATCATATCAATTATCATTATCATATTAATTATTATGCATCAGAATGTATCAAAGGAATTTCAAGAAGTTTATATCTTGCAAAAAATGTAGAGACTTAAACCTTTTAAAAATAAGATTTAGATATATCATAATTATTTCATCTGATTTTTAAAATCTTATTTTATTTTTATACAATATAATTCGATTTTAAAGAAATTTTGAAGATTGAGTAAGCTTAGAAAATGTCTTAGTAACATTCATTTTGCTTAAATCAAAGTATATTAAATCTTCATTGTA
Source organism: Acanthosepion pharaonis (assembly GCA_903632075.3). NCBI lineage: Eukaryota > Metazoa > Mollusca > Cephalopoda > Sepiida > Sepiidae > Acanthosepion > Acanthosepion pharaonis. The sequence goes on from CAHIKZ030001284.1 coordinate 256,931, forward strand.
GTATTTGTATGCTTTTGTTTTTTATATATATTCTTTTTTATTTTGCATTAATAAATTATATATGTGTGTGTGTGTGCATGTGTATGTGTGTGTGTGTGTGTCTGTGTGTCTGTGTCTGTGTGTATTTTCAGTGTAAGTATATAATTATTTTGCAAGTAAATACTAATAAAATAAAGCTACTTTTAATAATATTTATGCAGAAATCCAAAATTGATGTGCAATCAATTGTTATTATACTGGTAATATTTTTATAATTCATTTTTTTTAATAAGATTAGTAGAAAAGATTAATAGAAATAAAGACTAGTAGAAATAAAGACCTAATTATTAAATTTTTACTATTGAATTATATTATATGGAACAATTCAGAACTGAAGATTAACTTTAAACTTTTATAAAATTGTGTTCACCTGGCATTTAACAGAAAGATAATATCACTAGTATAATTTATGTTAATATTCTTTATTCTATAAATTTATCTATATTTCTGAGATGAGGTATTATGTACACTAATTACATTATTTGGACTATTGTTCTCATCTATGTTGACATATTTATTACAACGTTTTGGCCTTTCAGTATATATCTATATTTCTGAGATGAGGTATTATGTACACTATTTACATTATTCGGACTATTGTTCTCATCTTTGTTGCCATATTTATTACAACGTTTCGGCCCTTCAGTATCTGTCTATATTTCTGAGATGAGGTATTACGTACAGTATTTACATTATTCGGACTATTGTTCTCATCTTTGTCGACATATTTATTACAACGTTTCACCCGTTGTACACTCCGGTCTTTTTCAGGTGGTTGGAAAGTCAAACTGAACTCTTTATTTCGCTTGCAAGGGTAGACTGTTTTAGTTCCACGTGCCATGTCTAATGGATGTCAGTTATCTCCTGTTAATTCCCCTCTCCAAGTTCTCCACTGCCTTAACCAGGTATTGCACTCACACTCTTTTGGGTCCTGTCATTGGATCTAACAATGCCTTTATCCACTGTGCCTAATGAGTTCACACACATTAAGACATTAGGTTTATAATACCCAGAAATTCACACACGGATGTCCTCAAGAACACATGGCGCATAGTGGATAAAGGCGTTAATTAGATCCAGTGACAGGACCCAAAAGAGTGTGAGTTCAATACCTGGTTAAGGTGGTGGAGAACTTAGAGAGGGGAATTAACAGGAGATAACTCATAACTGACATCCATTAAACATGGCACGTGGAACTAGAATAGTCTACCCCAGTGAGAAAATAAAGGGTTCAGTTCGACATTCAATGGCTGAAACATTGTGATAAATATGGCAACAAATAATATAAATAGTGTCTATAAATTTAGTTGATTTTTATGTAGATTAAATTTAGAAATCCAATAAAATATATTAAATATCCGGTCCTGTGAAGTTTTACTAATGTTTTTATTTACCTTTCCAAGGAATCTCATGGAATTAATATTCAGTTCCATGTCAGTACCAAAGTCAATGAAATAGCTGTTTCCAGTTGGAAAGATAACATCATCACTAGTGCAAGGAATTTTTTCAGAGTCCAAAAGAGCAATTTTATTGATACATGGGCCATCAGTTGAATCAACTAAACACCAGTTTGCAGGATCAACCCATTCACGGGCATAAGTTGCATTGAATTCCAACTCTGTCAAAATTAGTAAAAATTAGTATAAAATAAAATATTTACTTATTATAAAGTAAATTTATTACAGAAAAATACAATGAACTTGAATTTATTTTGTAATAATTCAATATTTCCATATTTCATTTTTATACAACCAGACATTAAAAAAAGGTTACAGTTGAACAAATCAAATAATCACATAATATAATGACTCTTAATTATGCTTAGTCCAGTTGAATCCATTACATTCACTTCCATGCTAATACCCTTGGGAAAGGTATGAATCTTCGTCTTCTTCCCCCAGATGTGGGTAAATAATTTATGAGTAAATAGCAGGACAGACTGGGTTCTATGGCCTTGGATGGCAACTGGTCTACCGCAGAAAGAAATGGCAACTTACTGTGGGAAAAAAAATCTCCCTTGTCAGTCGTGTATTGAAAGATACATGATCACCCAAGCATGTATCACACATGGCACAGAACTGATTGAACTTGACACAGGCCCATGAGTTACTCAGTAACTGAGAGAGTACTAAATTAAACATAGTGATGGTCCACAAGAATAGTTTAAAAACTCTATAATACTCTATTGAAAAGATACTTTTTCTTTACATATATAATTTCATCTGATTTACTTAAAATTAGAGCTTATTAGATTTCAAGAATTAGCAACATTAAAAAATATCAAACAGTTTCTATGGAATGGATTAAAATGATTAAAAACTATTTCTATTAATTACTGTAAACCAGGGACTTGTTGGGAGAGGTAATTGAAATTAAAACTAAATATAACTTCAATTTCATTGTTCAGAACAAATTTTCTTTTGACACTGTATACTACTTGTCAATGTTTATTGTTTTTAAAAGCTGTGTTTAGAATTTTAATAAGGCATTCATATTCAGAGAACTTAAAACAATTTCTTGGTTACTTACTTTAGTGAATAATTTTACTTACAATTATAGCCATGTTATGCAAACAATAGTCAATGCATTATTTCAACAAATTAGCTGTAAATAATCAACAGTGCCTTTTTATGGTCATCTGTCTCTTATATTATTGGCAAATGATACTATTTTTACATTTACATAATTAGCAAAGTAATCATTTTAAGTAACACAGTTAATCAAAGTAAATATAGCATATTTTGCTGTGTAACACCCCAAATGCTACACACTATTTAGGAGTTAGATTTTTTATTTACAAGATTAATTTTATTATTTACAAGATTATAAAAATATGTGAAACAATTACAATGCAGTCTAGTACTTGCACATATTTTTATAATCTTGTACATAAAAAAATTAATCTTGTAAATAAAAAATCTAATAAAATAGTATTTAATATAGTATTTAATTTGAGATTTAACTCAAAAAAAATAAAACTGAAAAATCACTTTTATATGATTGGATTTGATTAAAATTCTAAATATAGCTTTTTAAAACAATAAACATTACAGGAGGACTGAAGGCAGTATAGAGTAATAGCTGTGTCAAGGAAATAACCATACTTTTGACCCACTGTTATTTTGCATGTACAATGATTACATTTTGCCAAGAACCTATTCAAATGTGTGGATCTTCAGAAAGATTAATGATGTAGGGATAAAGAATAGATTTTTCTGGGGTAATTTTAAATACCATACCCTTTGAAGATGTAGAGAATCAAGACTCTCCAGAGATTACTTTTATTTATTATTTGTGAATTACCAAAGAATAAACATTAAAAAGAAAGTCTCCACATCTCTGTATGAGGAAACTCTGTTTTTATTGATATACTTGTGGTAATAAAATAAGCACATCCCATCTCCTGTCTTGTTTGTAACTATCCGTTACAATAAATATAATGTTTTTCAGCATTAAAGCTGAATTAAGTCTTTTCGCGGTCACCATTACCCACTCCTTAGAAAGATGACCTTCACCTTCACAACCCCTGATCTCGCAGATTTAAGTCAAGTAACATGCGAGAAACTGGATGACTAGTCCAATATGGTTGAGGCCAAACCGTACCTCGTAAGCATCGGATTATGCAGCGCTTTTTCAAACATCAAACAACATTGAGATTAATTTAATATTTATGGTTTTCTACTCCCTCTAGCCAGAGAGTACTTGAATAAATTGCTCCACATATTATTAGCCCCTTTTTTCCGTCCAAATCCGAGCTGCTCGGCTTGGGGGCCTGGATCAAAGTGTTAACCTCCTCAGCAACATCAACAGAAACACCAGCAGAAACAAGAGCAGCTGAAACATCAAAAACTGGAACAGCAGAAGCAGCATCAAAAACAGCAGCAGCAACAAGAGCAGCAGCACCTCCACAAACAGAAGCAGGTGGAGGAAGAAACACCAATGGAGGTAGATAAAATGCCTCCATGAATTTAACTGCGTCCCTGACTGGGAGCAGGGAGGAAGATCCAGAGGAAATAGAACAGTCTGGCCGAAGCAGGGGGAGGCAGAAGCATGGACAGAACCAGGCAGCGCTCCTTCCCGGTTTCACCAATAAAGATTCCAGCTCCCCCAAAGTTAGGGGGCGTTCTTTCTTCCCTTCCGTGCTCCAACCCCTCTCTTCCCCATTACACCCCTGAGTTCTGGCTGCTTCCCCATTCGTCCACTTCCTCCCTCCCCATCATGCAAGGGAGAAGGAAAAAAAAAAAAAAAGTTTTTTCTTGAGTCCAGATGGGATCTATAAAAGTAGATAAGGAGGAGGCAAAAAAAGCCTGTCGAAACAAAAAAAAAGAATTTTGGGGCTCCTATTTAAGCTTGACAAGGTAGATGGGAAATCGCTAGAGGATCCACGAAACTTCCCTAATGTCCCAGGTATCATCACCGTCGTAAGAGACACTGGGGCATACTTGAAAGTGTGGAGCCATATATATGAGGCTCGAGAAGCTTATCCGAAAATAAGGGTAATGGAAGAAAATAACGAAGACCTCAAAAAAATGAGGCATTTTTGCTCTGGGAGGGTCCCGGTTCTGCTCCATCCCTCTTTGTATAGGGCCATAAAATGAATTTACCCCATGGACGTTGGCGGTGTTGTCCTGGGTGGTCGCATGACGACCGAGTTGGGTACAGGAAACCTGGGACAATCCGTCAGCAGATTTCCGCCCGGTATGTGAATAGGTTAATTCTGTTTTTTATATTTTACAGGACTTAGAAGATGGAAATTAAGATAGCAACGTTGAATGCAAGGGGCTTGAGAGATTGGGGTAAGGCTGCCCGCCTGCTCCGGGACCTTTTGTCCTTTGGTGTGGATGTTGCCGCGATCGAAGAGACTCACTTTGTTTGCACTTCCGATGCGTGTGTGCTGGAGGATGACTTTGTCGTCTATTCAGCATATGGGGACCGGTTTGCCAGAGGAGTTTCTTTGCTTGTCAGACGTACTCTTGATGCGAAGGTGGTTTTCCCCCTAATGCTTTATTGATTGTCCATACTTCCTCTCTGGCACGGAAACATTGTGCAACAACGTCAAATATCCTCCATTTTATGGAGGAGACGTGGGAATCGGGTCGACAGACAAGTCTGCACTAAACGTCCGTGTCATGGGGGGCTGGGAATGCCGCACATGTGGTGTCACATCCGTGCCTCTAGGTTGGCTTTCCTACGCCGTGCATTGACTGGAGGAGATCCGATTCTGGAGGAGATTGTTAGGGACGCGTTCCCTGGCCTTACCATCTCGCGGGTTGAGCACCGTCGTAAACCCCGGGATCAATCGGTTTTCCTTCGTGAGTGTTGGTCGGCCTTGATAGCTGTTCCCAGGTCCAGTGACCTTTCTCGGCCTAGAAAGGTCTTCTATCGTGAATTAGTGGAGGGGCCCACGAAGGATTCCCTACGAGATACGCTCGGCTTGTCGGAGGAGGAGTATCACTCCTACTGGTCTTGGGTGCCAGCAGCGGATTACCTCAGTAACCCTGAGTTTTCACTTAGCTGGCGATTGGCTCGGAATCGGCTGCTTCTCAACAACAAGGCGCTCATATGGGGCTTGGCGGATTTGCCAGACTGTGAACGGTGTGGCCTTGGTTTAGAGGAAACGGCTTCACACGCCTTCTACCATTGCCCCCGTGTCCGCCCCTTATGGGACCATGTCGGCGAGCTGACGGCCCGTATCGCTCCCGAACAGCTTGTGTCCATTGATCGTGCATACGCATGTGACAATGTGTCACCCCCGTATTCTGGGGTGAAACAGATGGTGTTTCTGATGCTGCTGGCCACGGCTCGAATGGTGATTTGGACAACGCGGAAGGAGGAAGTCTTGTGAGGCAATCGTCTTTCTTATCAGGATCTGATCCAATTCTTTGAGCATCAGCTCAAGATGAAGATTAGAACTGATGGAAAATGATTGCATTCGACAGTCTTTAGCGAAAGGTGGGTAAAAGAGGCGAGTTTGGTTCGTGTGAACAGGGCTAGCCTTGATTTTCTCTTCTAGGTCAACCTATGGCACATCAGGGTGGTTTCCTGTGGAACCCTCCCCTTGGTTAGGTTAGAAAAGCTTCAGTACCTAGTTAATGTGAGTAAATGTTGGTCCTGGCCTGCATCCCGGCTGCTCTTTGGTTATGATCCAAGTCGAGATTCCCAACCTCCCCAGTTTGTTTTGGTCCCCTTTCATCTCGGCTGGGTCAGCTTTATACTTTCCCATTCCTGCATAATATTTTATCCTTTTCCCACTTCCTTAGCGAGAGCGCCTCTTGATTCTGTCTTCTGGGCAGAATACAGCGGCCCCTCTGTTTTGAGGGTTGGACGGTCCCTACTAACATCAATTATGTTTAGTTTGCATTTTGAGTTGATTTTAGTTTATTATTGGGTTCATCTCCCCTCCCCTCTCATTTTATCATTATTAGAATTTTATGTATATTGTCTATCTTCATCAAATTTTTATGGCGTGGGGCACATTTTTGTAGGTTCCCCTGGAGAGGATGTGGTATTATGGTGGATGGAGGATTGAACGGTGACAGATGAGTTCTTGTGGTGAATGAGTAAATTGTAATGTATGAATGGGTCGTGAATCTGATTAGCTAGGTAAAAGATAGTTAGTGTTGACCAGCCTCTACCCCTCCCCTTTTCGGCCTTGTGCCACAATTTGTACTTTTTGTATGAATAAATATCCTGGATCAAAGTGTAGTATGCTGCCTTGATGAGCTTCGGTGCTTTGTCGAGAGTGTTACTTTTGGCTCAATCCCGTCTCATGGTCGATCTGCCCTGGAAGGCGTATCACCTCTCTGACCAGCTTAAGCCAATTGTTACACTTTTAGCGATCCCTTCCACGGTCAATCTGCCCTGTGAAGTCGTATCACTATACTCACTTGGCAAATAAAAGGGACTCATCCTAACCGATATAACGAATCTCGTACAACATCGATCAACTTGCTGCTGTTCCTGACAATTCTCCCATTTGTCAGCCGACCAGCTACTGCTGATTTTTAACTTTCATCTTTACATCTGTTTCGCCAATACAACCGAAATCAACTACCCCTAAACAAAACCATTCATGCTGGACCCGACATCAATACCAACATATTTCTCCAGAGTACACTCTTGTACATTTTGGATAAATAAAATCGAGGTTATTGTTTCTTAAACCTTTGTCCCCTCATTGTCTTAGCTGTTCACACCTTTCTTCATAAAGCTTGCGGGGTGACATTCTTATCGACCCCGCAAAAGTCTAATAAAGCTTCATAAACTTCTACTTGGTGTTGTTACTATATTGTAATAATTTTTCCTATTTTATGCTAAATTAGCTATGAGACTGATGGTGAATTAAACAAAATAACATCCAAATTAATGATATATCTATATCCTTTTTACATTTCTATAATATTAAATAATATTGTTAAAATTAATTATGGCAACATCTAGTAACATTTTTTTACAGAAAAAAGTTTGCTGAAATTTGTGTAAATATAACAATAAAATAAAACATTAATTTAACAAGAAAAACATTACCTTTGTAAAATTCAATACAAAATAAAGCAATTTTTGAATAATGAAAAAAAGGTAGCCTGGTAGTCATCTCCTTTGACTAGTGATAATTTTTTTTGTTTACATAACTTATTTAAATTTATTCATAAAATGTATGTTGTGAAAAAAATGCATAAATATATGATAGAAAGAATAACTTTTAGCTCAAATCAAAATAAGATCATTCCTTATGGTAAAAATGCTTTGAAAATTAAAAATGATTACTAATTTATTTTGGTTGCTTGCTTACTTATTCTTTGTTTTAATATGGAAAAATTCTGAAATAACTGATTTATTTCTTTTTCAATTGATTTAAAATCTTACACTAAAACAACTTATAAAGTAAGGAAGTCAGAGTTTTTGCTTTATGGTGTGTATTGAATTGAATTTATATACTAACACCAGAACCCCAAGATTGCAAAAGTCACATGTATGAATGTTATACTCCACAATATAAATGTGCAGTGGGTAGGTCACATGTTGAAGATGAAAGACTACTGTTTACTAAAGGTTTTACTATTTGAAAGGTTTTACAGTGAAACAGCTTCCTTATAAAAGTGGCACAAGGTCTCCTTAAATACCTTCATTTCCCATGTCACTGACAATATCAATGAACGACATAATCTATTGATAGAAAAACATAGGGACAGAGAATCTTCCTGGTTATCTTTAATAAAGAAATTGCAAAATCAATAATATTGTAGAGATATAAAACTTGATTTTAATAAAAACAAATTATCATCCTATTTCTCAAAACTATTTTATGGATAACAATTGAGTAGACTTCATATTTTTTTAAAACAAAAACAGTGTGAATTATGTTAACAGATCTGCATATTCAAGAGATTTAGTAAAGAGAATGTACTCTCTGGCAAGGTTTGAACTTGTGTTCCCCTTTGTAAGAGAAACCATGTGTGTCTATATATATATATATATATATAAGGAACATTTTTTTTCTTTTTATATATAGTTTATGGTGTGTGTTGTTTTTCTGATATTGTGGGTTGCATTAGGATGCCTGTTTTGCTTGCTTACATATAGATATATGAACAGCATGCACACACATAACCCTATATATATGCACAAATTCATATATACACATATACATACATATTAAAACTGTAGATTTTTAAATCAGCTGAGAAACACATCTTTGATAAAAATTTATATATATATATATAGCTAAAAGAAATATATATATATATATATAATGTGTGCAAATATATTTATAAAATAGGAAAGAACCATTAGATTGATGATCCTAAGTTCTTTAGTATTTTTGTTTTTATTTTTGAAAAACAGTGCTTGATGCACAAGTAGAGCTTAGATTATAATTATTTTTTATAAATATGATTCCATTGCTACACAGGAATTGCCATGTTTCAAAAACTAATATTATGAATGTATGTGCTTATAAAGCTCTGTATATTTCAAAATAAGTTATTCTAAAATTCGCTTAAAAATGAAACATAACTAGTTACTTTAATTTAATTTAATTTCTGTAATTGAATTGGAAGTTTTTAGCTTCTGTTTTTGAAACATGGTAATTCCTGTGTAGTGATGGAATCATATTTTTTAAAAAAGTAATTATAATATATATATAAATTGATATATATATATGTGTGTATACATATATATATATATATATATATATATATATATATATATATATATATATATATATATACAGTACAAAAAAAAAATGAATGTACCCATAGAAATAATGATGAACAAATTATAAAGTTTATTACATTTGTATTTACATTTATTAACATGCTTAAGCATTGTTCTGACTTTGAGAAAGGCCAAGTTGCTGTTTTTCATGAGTTGGGGCTGTTGAATAGACTGATATATGATAAGATTAATCAAAGTGAGTCATGTGTCCACAAGTTAATCAAAAAGAGAAATCAATCTGGAACATATAATAGCTGTAGCAGATCTGGCTGACCACTAAAAACTACCAACAGGGAAGATAGAAGCTGGGTTTGTCAATACAAAAAAGATTGATTCACAACAGCACAAGATGTTTCCAAAGTGGCTAGTTTGGTGGTTTCTTCAAGAACAGTCAGTCGCAGGCTTAATGCAAAAGGCATTGTTTCCAAATACATAAAAAAATCAATGGGCACGGTTAGCTTGGTGCAAAGCTCATTTACACTGGACTAAATCTGATTGGGAAAATGTCATGTGGAGTGACGAGAGCCCTTTTACTCTTAGATATGAAGGATGAATACATGTTTGGTGTATGCTCAATGAAATGAATACTCAAGTGACTACCAAGGCCACTGTTAAACACAATAAAAAAATATCTATGTTTGTGGTGCATTCTCAGCAGCAGGAGTTGCTAATTTGTACAAAATCATGGGAATGATGGACTAGCATCGATACCACAACATTCTTGTTAATCAACTGTGACTTTTTGCTAAAAAACTTTTTGCCTATGGTCAACGTTTCAAGCTCCAACATGATAATGATCTTAAGCATACTGCCTTAAAGAATAAACATTATCTAGAGAGGAAGCACAATGAGGGTAAATTGAAACTCTTCCAGTGGCCTAGTTGGAGTCCTAACCTTAAACCAATTGAAAACCTCTGCGCAATAATGGACAAACATACCTGTAATAGGAAAGTTAACATAGAAGATGAACTTTTTTGTAAATTAAAGAAATGCTGGTAAAATCTTGCGAAGAACGTTGACTTACTCAAGAATTTAGTCTATAGCATGCCATGAAGAATTAAGGCTGCTATTAAATCAAAAGGTTACCCAACAAAATACTAAATCAGTTTTTGACTTGTATAATATACATATGTACACCTGTATTAATACCCTGTATTAATAAATGAATTTGTTTATTCACTTGTCTTGGTAAAAATACAAAAATTGACTTTCTATGGGTGCATCCATTTTTTTGCCTCATACTGTATATATATTGTGTCAACTAAGATTAAGTTTTCCTTTTGTCTTTATTTATATTGTCCTTTCACAGATATATTTTATTTGAAAATTTTGACACACACACACACATTTCTTATTACTATAAATGTTATTTTTAGGTATCCCTGTTTTTTGCTATCTTCTTACAGTAAAATTAATAACAATCAGCCGAGAGGGTAAAGTCCTACTAAAGCAAAATTGTGTTTCCGACAGGAATCAAACCTATATCCTTTTTTTCCATCAGGGAAATCATTCTGCTACCATTTTAGCCATGGAAACAGAGCATGAGTTACCTATTTAAGGAAAGCATATCTTTTCTTGGGAATTCTACAAGTCTACATCTGCTAGCTTCAGTTTCATACCCAAAACATAAATAAGTCATTTTTGAAGGGATTTTTTTATCAGACATTATATGTAATTACTATAAACAGATATATTTGAGTTGCTATCCCTGTTTAATCAATCTGGTTTAAAATCTTTTCTTCCTCAGAGTAACTGAGTTAAATAACCAAGTTTCATCTTCCACACTGAAAAAGGAAGGCTTCTTGCATTTGTAGCAGGATTAATTTTTAATTTGTCTAGAACAAAGTTATGCTTATAAAGCTTACAAGATCATCTCATAAGCAATTACAACAATATAATTCTTTTTGTTAGAGCAAATAAAAGCAGACATATTAAAATGCATTTAATAACAAAAAAAGAAACAATTCATAACAAAAAAGAGGGGTAACAAAAAATATATATTACCGTAAATTGATAATACTGAAATATAATATTTGTAGCAACAGTAGTAACACTAGTAGTTGCATTAGTAATAATAGTTGATTTTAAGTAGCTTGAACCAAGTTATATCATATTTCATAAAGTAAAGAAATTTTAAAGAAAGTTCAAGGGTCATCTTTTTAGCCAGATTCATTTACCCATAGTTTATTTCTCTATCAAAGCTTGTAGATTTAATGATTTATTCCCTTTTCTATCCCTTTAATCAATCATTGGAAATAATAAAAATTATGATATTTTGATGATCTGATATCAAAGTTGATCTTGAATAACAGTTATTTATACTATGTGGTGATTGCAGATTCTATAAGAATATGAAAGTACTGACAACTAGGTACTTTATAGAATCTAATGTCAGTTTAATAAAAAAGGCCTATTAAGGGTTGAAAATCAGTAGTTGAAATAATGATCTTTATCTGAAATTGAACCTAAAGCTGATACTGCAAAGGACAAACATGTTATGTTTACAAGTCTCTTTGTTACGAAACAAATAACTGCTCCCAGTTGCCTAGGTTGTAAAAAAGACAAAATAAAAACAGTAAGATTTTTCTTACTTTTACCAGGGTTTATACAGTTGGGATCATCAGAGCTACTGGTAAAACTGAGGATATTATTCATTCCCAACACCAACATGCCATTCGCTGGTAAAACCTATAATGTCATAAAGTAAAGAAAAACAAAAATTAAAAATTTCAAATGCCACAATTTTTTATTTTGTCTTTTTATACTAAATTCTTAATAGTTTGTTTTAATAAAAAGGAAAGAATTTATACAAAAGAAAAACTCACTATCAGTTATCATCTTGATTAACTTGGTAAGAAAAGTACTTATAATAAAACCTTGGTGTACTGTATAAATAGAAATGAAATTTGCCTAAAATTTGTTTATACTTACAAGTTGACCAATAGTTGAACTGGAATTCAGCATAATGGTTGGGGAATCATCAGGAATAACAACTTGATCATTTCCACAAGGGGCCTTTCCAGTATCCCAATTGAGGTTAGTATCAAAATTTGTATTTGGCAGCCAACGTTTGTAGAAACAGCAAACATTCCCTGAAAATTTGCAAACAAATAAATTAAAAGTTAAAGCATTTGCATTTTGAAAATAAAAAATGTTACAATGTTAAAATTTCAATTTACACCAATGAATAATAAAGATTTAAAGTTTAAAATTTACTTTAGAGATTAATTTAAATAATCTGAAAATGTACAAGTTTTTATGTAAATGTTTGTGTGCAATTAATTCTATTTTGCTAATTAATATAAATTCCTCTACAATGTATTCAATTTTACTTAACACACACACACACACACACACACACACACACACACACACACACACACACACACACACACACACACACACACACTGTGATTCTTTTACTAAAATTCACCCAATACAAAATTCTATGTAGATGACTACTGAATCAGGTGTGTGTTATGAATACAATAATCAGAAGTGAAGACATGTGGATATGGATGATAGTGATTAACCATGGCCTTGAAGAGTTTAAGATTGTAGTGTTTGGGGAAAAGCACCTGAAAAATGTTTATTTTTATCAAGGCTGGAAAGTGTGGTTTGAGCAGTTCCAGCCCAGATATAGCAGTGATATTCCAGTTTTGGTTTAATCTGACTCTCATAAAGATAGAGAATGGCAGGTATATTGGTTTGGTTTGGTTTATTTTGTTTTACAGCATATCAACCTCAAATGGCAGGTGGAGCCAAGTAATTTATGAACCAGTAGAATGATTGACCATTTTTCCAGTATCTTTACCAAAATGTATGCTGGGTTTCAGTCACTTGTCAACAGAGCTGGATCAAGGTCCTGGCAACTCAGACAGTCACCCAGGGCACCATTCTGCTATGTCATGTGTTTGGGATCTACTAAAACTAAATCTTATAAGAACATACTCCATGACTCAAGACAGATTAAATTCTTTGGCTATTTTGTCAATAGGAAATGATCATGTAAAGAAGATAGGTATAGAAAGTGCCATGAAAAGATTTGCCAATCTATTTTGCTAGAAAATAAAATGTTTTAGGTCGGATAATTGTTGAAACTTGACTAATGCATGGAATAATAATACAACACAAAATGTACTTAGAACAAAATGTATTGAAACAAGAAAGTGTACACAATATTTACATATAGTCTTTTGTATATTCCTGGGAAGACCGTTCCTGGAGAATGCGTTGACTTAGTCGCAGTCGGGCAGAGTCTCTGGATTGAATCTCTTGATTCCTACCCCCGTCTTCCCGGTACCAACCATATTTATATGGTCGGTACTCCACTAAGCAAATTAGGTGTATCCTACCACAACAATAATGAATGTTTTTTTTTAGCTTGTATTAAGTTGTATATTGTAATAAACTCATTATTCTACATTTTCAGTTTTTTTTCCCTTGTAAAAATTTAAAAAAAATGATATTTGTAAGGGTGCCAAGGTTCAGTTAGCCCAGGCTGCCAGCAACCCTAGGGCTGGCACTGCTTGTCAAATCTGAAGAAATGACCAAACATTAGATTTTTTTGTAAAGTTTTTTAGTCAGATTGAGAACATTTAACATGTCTTTGTTTATAACTATATCATTATTAGCTGCATAGTTTCAGACATCAAGTTAATAACTTGGACCTTTTATTCTTTGTACAATGGAAAGGTACATTAATGAAAGAGGAATTATTATTGTGAGTGTCACTTTTTCCATTTATTATTTAATTTTATTACTTATCATACTTGTCTGAATATAAATGACATTTGTTGATAACAAATATTATAGTCTAAATAACAAACAAAATGTTCACCAAAAAAAAAAATTGCTTGTCATTTGTACATATTAAAAATATAAAATGTGATTTTTTTAAAACTTAGAATTACATTCATTTTTACCTTATTGGATAATTATGATTTAGAAAAAGCACAAGTAAAATTACTTAATTTATTTTTACCAGATAAGAATTTATTTTTGATACTGATCAGCAATATATTGAAACACATTTTTAAGTGAATTGTTTCTTGCTTTCATGAACTTTCTGGAAAGCAAGTTGGTCTCTCCATTCCCAGACAATGATTAATTATAGATATTGAATCCCATTTAAATTGATTTTATCACCCAAGAATCATTGTACAATAAAACCACAATTTAAAGAAGTAATTGGAAGGAGATTTGCTGCCTCAGATTCAGTTGTTCCTTAAACCAAATAAAATTCTCTTTTGTTTAAAAAGTTCTGTAAATCAATGCATTTAATTAACACTGAAGCCATTTCCAATATCAAATAACCTTGAGTATATAGTAAACAACCTGAAACATTGAAATGAATGTTTCTCTCTTTTTCTCTCTCTCTCTTTACAATGGATGGACGGACGGACGGACGGACGGACGGACGGACGGACGGACACACACACACACACACACACACACACACACACTGTTGCCAAAATGAATTTATCATCTATGGTGAAAACTGTCTTAAAATAGCTAGCCAGCAAGATTTTTAGCTTTTGTCTTACAAGATTGACATGTGCTTAGTAACAACACAGACTCGATGAATTATTTGTTCTAGCATTTATCTAACTTCAGTAAAAATAAAAAGTCAGTTTGTGATGGCACATGTGACCCATGATTGTTCCTTAATTCTGATATTCCTTACATTGAGGGACATTAAATTGAGGTTTTATTGTATAATAATTAGTTAATGAATAACAGAGTAATTTAGATGATAAGAGGTGAGAATGAGTAAATTTTAGCTAGAATAGTATAGAGAGATGTGTATATTTATGTAATGCCCTTACTGACATTCTCAAGCCTCATTGACTTCCTAAGAAGTATGGGGTTACAGCCCTCCTAAAAAGATGCCTCCCAAACACTACAATCTTAACCTGTTCAAGTCTAGGGTTAAATGTTATCTTCACCTCATATTTCCATAAACTATGCCTGTTACCCCTTACTCTGTAACCTTCTACCTTGAGTGGCTCTCGGGCCTTGTACAAAGTGAAAATTATTGTAAAAATAAAATACTAGTAATTGTAGCTGTGGTTTCTAAAGCAAACAGAAGGCAACAGGAAACTACCCCACT
The DNA here is from genome assembly GCA_903632075.3 of Acanthosepion pharaonis. NCBI lineage: Eukaryota > Metazoa > Mollusca > Cephalopoda > Sepiida > Sepiidae > Acanthosepion > Acanthosepion pharaonis. The sequence goes on from CAHIKZ030001284.1 coordinate 272,298, forward strand.
ATCACCCCTAAGAAGTCATGGCAATTCACAGATAATAAAGAAAAAATATCTGGAGAACCATGATCAACTACATTCTGAAAAGATATGGTATTAAAAAATATTTAAAGTCAGATTGTTGTATTTGCTCAATCACTGATTAATAATTAAAAATGACTTCAAAAGAATAAGTCCTGTAAGTTTTAGAGGGACTGTATTTCATCAGATCTCAATGGACTGATGTTACAAAATCACAAATAAAAATCTTTAACAAATAAGAAAAAACACATCACTTGAAGACTAGCAACAGAAGGAACAACTAAAATGGATAGCACATATAACCTAAAATGAAAATAATGACATAATCAAGTTGTTGACCTTCCATATTACTTCAAACAAAAAATTAGGAAGGAAACCTAAAATCAATACTAGAAAGAGTGATAACAGTTATTGAATGTGAGAAATTTATTTTCTTGTAAGAGAGAAAGATTTTTATAAATTCCAACTGACAGTAATGCTAACTTTTCAGTTAATGAATGCTAATGTTTCCATATAAGGAAACAGCAAATTTCATCATTATCATTACCAATTTGTTGTCTTTAAAACCTTTTTGGGCAAAAGTGGATAGTAATCAGCTTTTTAGATTGTGAAGAAGCATTTTCTTGCCTGAATATCCTCTTTAGCTTAAAGTTTCTTTACTCTGATGTGTACCAACTCAAAAATCATTTTTTGTCCAAGAACTTACAATAATTCTCTGCATTTATATTGACCTTGTTCTCAACTCTGAAGGAACTTATAATTTTACTACTTACATTACTAGCCTATGAACTCATGTTAGTTGACTTTTTGTCTAGCCATTAGGTCTATCTAATACAATTCTATATGCATCACTACTGTTGAAAAAGTTTTCATGTACCAATTTACACACTTGTGTTTATATTGAATACTAGAACGAAAAGACTAACACTAGAATATAGTACTTTGGTTGCTTTCATGTCTTTAGTCAATGTTCTTAATATTCTGCATCTTTTCTCTCTTTTTTACATTGGCAGCACTGATTTCTACAAATTTTTTCTTACTTATCATTCCCCTTTTCTTACTTATTACTTTTTTCATTTTTCTCAAATCTTTTCAAGTGAAATTCTTAAAGCCATTTTTTCTTGTTCTTGCCAATGTCTTCAATTTTTTTTTATTGTTTTATTATTTCTGTTCAGACTTTTCACAATTTCCCAAATTATATTCCTGTCACACAAATTTCAAAATGATATCTATTAAATATATATATATATATATATATATATATATATATATATATAGATAGATATAGATAGATAGATAGATAGATAGATAGATAGATAGATAGATAGATAGATAAAGTATGGATAGAAATTTGACAAAATAATAGGATAAAAAACAAGTATGAAACAGATCTTAATGCAACATGTTTCATTTTATTAAAGCCTCGTCAAAGTTCAAGATAGAAATGATAAAAAATGATAAAAAGCAAAGAGATGCAAATTAACGGTATGTTGCGTTTGGCTATTTCTTATTGTTTAGATATGTATCATGTGTAATGAAGTAATAGATAATATCTAAATATGTGTGACAAACATTCTGGAGACTAAAGTCTGTAAAAGTTAGTAAGATACAGTAGGATGTTTCATTTGGATATATGGCACATGTTATGAAGTAACAGATAATATTCAAATAAGTGAAAGAAAACATTCTGGATGATAAAGTGTGTAAAGGTTAGTGAGATGCTGCAAGATATGAATAAATATAATAAATAAATATAAAAATATAAATAAATATAATATGAATAAATATAAAATAAATAAATATATAAATAAATATAAATAATATAAAAATATAAATAAGTATAAAACTATAAATAAATACAAATGAATATAAATAAATATAATATAAATAAATATATAAATATGAATAATATAAATAAATATAAATATAAATGAATAAATGTGATATGAAATAATGATATATATATCAAGAACAGTATTAAGGAAATTGTAATACATTTTTCCATTTTTTCTTACAATTTCCTCAATATATATATATATAATTAAATATAAATATATATAAATATAAATATAAATAAATCATTTAATCTTTTGCTCTTAGAATGATATTGTGCCTCATTAAATTAATCTGTGTTCATAATTAATTCAATTAAGGTTCATAACTGTACTTAAGGTTAATTAATATTTGCTTTCTTTGTAGATCAACTTTGAGAAGGATCATGTGACAGGAAATATGAAAGAGATAAAGCAAATATTGTGTGACACTAACATAATAATTTATTTAATTTATTTTTATGATGAGTGATAATGAAAGTGGATGAGTGAGTTCTTAGACAAACTCTTCTCTGATATTTACCTTAGATACCCAAGCAAACCACTCTCCCATAATTATCTTGAATATACTGTAGTAAAAGTAAATAGGAGTTAACAAGTCATCATATTTTTTTTTATCTCAATAATGAAAATGCTGTCTTTTTTAATTCATATATTTGTATCAATTTTAAATTGTTATTTCTCTGTGATTTATATAACTTTATTGAATTATAGGGTATATATATTGTAATGCATATTGTAATTTTAGAAGAATCTATAAACATTCAAATTTTTGGACTGAAAGTTTTGAAAAAAATGAAATAAACAGAAATTGGATATCATATTTAATAAAGCTTTCTTTGTACTGGTTGATACA